>JACEEZ010002284.1:2500-64934 GCA_016584305.1 Chionoecetes opilio
GGGCCTGGGAACTACACTTGTATGGCCCCGTCTCCATTGCTACATTTTATCATTCATCCTTAGTTCTTAGTGTTGGCCGAAACCATCATTACGTGTGTGTATGTTGTGTGTGTGTGTGTGTGTGTGTGTGTGTGTGTGTGTGTGTGTGTGTGTGTGTGCGTGTATGTGCGTGTATGTGTGTGTGTGTGTTGCCCCTTACTTCATATCCAATAGGTCTCCCCATCCCCTCCTCCCCTTTCTTTCTCCCCTTTCTTCCTCCCCCGGGGTCAATAGGTAACACGGGGTAAGAGACCAGGTGGTGAGGCTACAAGGGTGGTGGTGGTGGCGGAGGCTGGGGAGAAATACTGCAGAGATGTGGTGGGGTGGTGGAGGTGGGTGGAGTGGGGGAAGAAGAGGGGGAGGAGGGGCAGGTGCAAAGGTGAGGGTGCGTCCACTGCCCACCTGTCGCGTCCCCATACCTTCTTGCCTCTCCCATCATCTTTTCCATCATTATCTTCTTATCTTCCTCTTCCTCCATCTCCTCCTTCTCTTCCTCCTCCTCCTTGACATCTACATCTTCCTCCTCCTCCTCCTTGACATCTACATCTTCCTTCTCCTCCTTCTTGCCTCCCCCCATCATCTTTTCCATCATTATCTTCTTCTCTTCCTCCTCCTCCATCTCCTCCTTCTCCTCATCTTCTTTTTCTTCCTCTTCCTCCTCTTCATCCTTCATCACTTCAACATCTTCCTTTTCTTCTTCCTTCTCATTTTTTTTTTCTTCCTCCTCCGCCTCCTCTTCCATCACATCTACATCTTCCTTCTCCTCCTTTTCTTCTTCCTCCTCCTCATCTTCCTCTTCATCTTTCTCTTTCTCCTCCTCTTCTATCTCTTCCTCCTCTTATTCCTCCTTCTATTCCTCCTCCTCTTCTTCTTCCTTTATTTCGGGCTTCGTAAAAATCATTATTCTTTCTTCAAATATTTTCCTCTTCGTTTCACCATCGTTTCCATCATTATCTCCTCTACTTCCTCCTACTATTACTACTACTACTACTACTACTACTACTACTACTACTACTACTACTACTACTACTACTACTACTACTACTACTACTACTACTACTACCACTACTACTACTTTTTTTTTTTTTTTTTTTTTTTTTTACTACTACTACTACTACTACTACTACTAACTACTACTACTACTACTACTACTACTACTACTGCTACCACCACTACTATTACTACAACTACCACCAAAGTAGTATTATTACAGGTGTTTTCAGGTGAGCGTCGGCCAGGTGACTTGTAATCAAGGGGCCTCGGGCGACCTTACCTGTTGGACGGTGACTCCCCCCTCACTTACCCCCTTCCCCCCCTCCCCCCCCCTCCCTTCCCCTCCAACACACCCCTTTAACCTCTCTGACCCCTCCATAATGACCACGACTGTCTATCTATCAGTTGGTCTATCTATTTATCTGTCAATCCATCTATCCACCCACCTATCTATCTATCAGTTGGTCTATCTATTTATCTGTCTATCCATCTATCCACCCACCTATCTATCTATCAGTTGGTCTATCTATTTATCTGTCTATCCATCTATCCACCCACCTATCTATCTATCAGTTGGTCTATCTATTTATCTGTCTATCCATCTATCCACCCACCTATCTATCTATTTTATTTATCTTTATTTTCATTATATCTTTCTATCTATCTATCGGCTTTACTAATATTTTAACTTCGATTTTCAACAGGGCTTTTTCACTCATTCTAACATATACGAATCCGCAGGCCCTGGTTCGAATCCGGGCCAGGACAGTCGGCGGCCAGCCAATCCAGCTATTCATCCTTCCTTTCGGGGTTCATAAATGGGTATGGCTACCTGGGGAAACCTGGGGAAACCTGGGGAAACCTGGGGAAACCTGGGGAAACCTGGGGAAGGTAGCTGTGGTAACCCGGATATCACACTATCCCTGTGTCCCGGGGTAACGGTTTGATTGTCACCCACCACAGGCTCAAAGGCTACCGGTAATGCCACGGAGATGAGCACCGAGGCCAGGCGCAACATAGCGTATGCCTCCCCTTCCCCAATCTCTACATTTATTTATTAGAAGAGCCGCCGCCGTTTTGCTAGTTTTCTATGAATAAAACTGAGATTAAATTTAAGGGCTAACTTAAACATTTTGTATATCTACCGCAAGTTACATGTCAAAACATCGATATTAGCACATCCTTTGGACATTTAAACACAGGAAAAAAACAGTTATTATGTAAACTCGCCTTTTTTTATGCACAAAGAGCAAATGGCGTGTGAGAACAGAGATTGAAAAAAATATCTCATCTATATCTCCAGTGTTTACGTGGCCGCCATCTTGGAAACATCGGCCACTGACTCCTCGCCTTCCACGGGATTTCGCGAGATTTTGAGGCACGGAGACGTCATTTTAAGCTATCCCTTTGCCCTAAGGAGTGACCGTGCCCTTGTCTCCTGCAGGACCTAGCGCTGAGGGAGGGGGAGTAATGGCGTGGTGGAGGGTTATTAAGGTCATTAACGGAGTGGTGATGAGGTGGTGGTGGTGGCGGTGAGGAGGAGAGTACAGTGGCTGATCTGAAATGACTTAGTATTTTTAGTTTAATGTTTTTTTTCTAGTGTCGTAAATTAGAGTGGTATGTTTTTCCGTGCGTTGTGTTGTTAGGGGGTGCAGTCAGTTCGTACACAAGTTGTTTCGTACACCAAACAGTTGTTTCGTAGTGTATATGAAACCATAGTCGTTTCGTACACTCAGCTCAGAGTTGAACTTGACCACTAGAGTTACGAAACGACACCACACCAGGTATGTACGAAAAAACTCAAAATCAGTGTATGAAACAACTAACAAAACCTGGGTACGAAACAATTTGTGTACGAAACTCCCTGTAACCATGGTGGGTGATCTAAAATGACGTTTTGTATTTTTTTTTTTTTTTTTTTATATATTTTTATTATAGTGTAAGTTAGAGTAGTATGTTTTTCCGTGCGTTGTGTTGTGAGGGGCGTGAGCTTATGTCTTATCATGCCTCCTCTCCCCCTTTCTATCCCAGGCTGGAGCGGCGGGTGGGCTTGATGGGGGAGGAGAGTGGCGAGGATAGTGACCCCCCCGCCGCGCTGCCCCCCGTCAAGAGGGTCAGACTCACACACACGGACCTCCTCAACCTGCTGCTCAATGAGGTAATACTAGAGTCTATTTGGATAATTTATAGTTTCACCCAACCAACGATTTTCTGATGCGCCTTATGTTTTTCTGGTGTGTTTTTATGTGTTTTGAATGAATCTGCTAACCGTTTCTGTCGCAATTATTATTATTATTATTTTTATTTTTTAGGTAGATAAAGGTTAGTTTTTTTTTTTTTTTTTTTTAGTTAGGTAAAGGTTAGGTTAGGTTTAGGTTCTTTTTTTTTTTTTTTCTTTTTTTTTGTCCTTTTTGCCAAAAAAAAAAAAATCGCCTCCCTAGACCCCCGTTGTGTTATTTTTCAGGTATTATTCCAGATGAACACCGAATTCACTTTGGTGGACGAAACAATTTTTTTCTGGTGAGTTTTGATGTGTTTTGAATTAATCTGTTAACCGTTTCTGTCGCAATTTAAAAAAAAAAATTCTAGGTAAATTCTAGGAAAAGTAAAGCTAGGTAAAGCTAGGAAATTTCGACCCCTAAAAAAAAAAAAAAAAAAAAAAAAAAAAAAAAAAAAAAAAAAAAAAAAAAAAAAACAAAAAAAAAATGAAAATATATATATATATTAATATATATCTTATAATATATTTCTAGGTGTATAGAGAAATAGCTAGGAAATTTCGACCCCTAAAAAAAAAAAATTTAAATAAAAAAAGGAGAAGGTCCGAATAATGTCAAAGTCCGAATAATGAGGGTCCGCATACGAGAGGTTTTACTGTATTATCATCATTACGTTGTTATCCTCCTTCTCCTTGAGGTGACGGAGATCCGGACATGCATGAACACGCGCCTCACCCTGCTGGAGAACAAGGTCTCCGTGCTGGTCCACACCTGCAACAAGATCTCCTCCAGGCTGGACACCATCGAACACCTCGCCTCCACCGCCTCCACCTCCACCTCCACATCCACCTCATCCACAGCCAAGCAGCCAGACCAAAATGTGTATGTGACTTTCCGTATTATTGTCTCTTATCTTGACTCCTTGTATTCAGTTTCTCCATTGTTTCATTCACTTATTGATTCATTATTTTGTAAGTTAAAGATGTTTAATTGATTCTTTTTCTTCTTCTTTCTCCATGTAGTTAGGAAATGATTGATATTTTGAGTTGACTACAGTGGAGTGAGTGATGTCTTGATGTCCTACAGAGGGATGGAGATGGGGATGGACATGAACCACCCGTCCATTCTGGTGCACGACTCGGACAACAACACTCACATGAACGTCATCTCTCTGAACTCTGAGGAGGACTTCCCGCACGGTTCCTGGCTCGGCGACCCTTCCCAGTCCACTATGAGAGTCCGCTGCCCCATCACCCCGCAGTACGTGTGTGTGTGTGTTCTGTTTAACGTCAGATTTTCCCATGAGGTTAGATGGTCAATGATACTCTTCCAACTATCTCTATCCATTGCCTCAGCCTCCACCTCAACCTGTTCTCTCCTCCCTCCTCCAGGAACCTGCTGCACATCAACTCCACCTGCATCACCGCCGAGAAGATGGCCCTCACCCTCCTCGACTACCTCTTCACCAAGGACGAACTGGCCACCTCCAACCTCTCCGGCAGAAGTAAGTATTGTTGCTTTTCCCCTCCTGTACCTTTTAACAGAAGTAAATAATGGTAAGGTAAAAATCCCCAATGTAGTAAAAAAAAATCACCTTTCTTGCAATGGTGAGTCATGAACCTAACTTCTGTTCCCTTTTTTTCATCAAGGACTGGCAAAGGGCAAAAAAAAAAAAAAAAAATAACTTAACCCCTTCACGCCCAGATCTTTCCTTTGCTATAAAAAATGTACTGTTGTTAGCCATAGAAATACAAAAAGTAGCTAAATATACCAAATTAATTAGTGGACAAGGATACTAAACAGGTCATATCTATAAAATATTGCTTATATTCATTAAAAAATGTCTTAATGGTAGTCAAATTACAATGGGAATTAAGGGTTTCAAGGGGTTAACTTTCCTCTCTGTAGGAAAAAAAAGTCACCTTTCTTGCAATGGTGAGTCATGAACCTAACTCTTTTTTTTTTTTTTTACATCACAAAGGACTCAAAAAAAGAAAAGAATTAACCTTAACTTAACCTTCCTCTCTGTAGGCCGGTGGAACAAGAAGCAGCTGGACCCCCTCATGATGTTCGGGATCCGGTGTCACCTGCAGTATAAGTTCAGCATCGCCTCCAAGCTGTGGCACAAGATTTGTCAGAACATGGATTCCAAGTGTCGGTCGGCGTGGAAGCGACGGATCCGGGGAATGGTGACCCAACCCAAACATCGGGTGAGAGGGAGAGAGAGATAGACAGACAGAGATGGACAGATAGACAGACAGACAGTGAGAGAGATAGACAGACAGAGATGGACAGACAGAGAGAGAGACAGACAGACAGACAGACAGAGAAAGATAGACAGACAGACCAACAGAGTTCCGTCTCACTCGTCACCACTCTTACTAGTTTATCACTGAGTATTTCTGGCAGTGTGGGAGGCATTCTCACAAAGTGCATTTTTTTCGAAGTGCATTTTTTTCGAAGTGCATTTTTTTGAAGTGCATCCTTTTCGAAGTGCATCTTTTTCGAAGTGCATCTTTTTCAAAGTGCATCTTTTTCAAAGTGCATCTTTTTCAAATGCATCTTTTTCAAAGTGCATCTTTTTCAAAGTGCATCTTTTTCAAAGTGCATCTTTTTCAAAGTGCATCTTTTTCAAAGTGCATCTTTTTCGAAGTGCATCTTTTTCGAAGTGCATCTTTTTCGAAGTGCATCTTTTTCGAAGTGCATCTTTTTCAAAGTGCATCTTTTTCAAAGTGCATCTTTTTCAAAGTGCATCTTTTTCGAAGTGCATCTTTTTCGAAGTGCATCTTTTTCGAAGTGCATCTTTTTCGAAGTGCATCTTTTTCAAAGTGCATCTTTTTCAAAGTGCATCTTTTTCAAAGTGCATCTTTTTCAAAGTGCATCTTTTTCGAAGTGCATCTTTTTCAAAGTGCATCTTTTTCAAAGTGCATCTTTTTCGAAGTGCATCTTTTTCAAAGTGCATCTTTTTCAAAGTGCATCTTTTTCGAAGTGCATCTTTTTCAAAGTGCATCTTTTCGAAATGCGTTTTATTTTTATTCTTATATTCTTATATTCATTATACTCATAAATAAATTGAAAATTATCCTGTAAATATTTTAATATCTCTTGGCTGGGCTAAGCCCCCAATGTTTCGAGATCCTAAATACGCCCCTGCAACAGACAGACAGAGAGAGAAAGACAGACAGCGATAGAAAGAGACAGACAGAGAGAGAAAGACAGACAGCGATAGAAAGAGACAGACAGAGAGAGAAAGACAGACAGAGAGAAAAAGACAGACAAACAGTGAGAGAGAGAAAGACAGACAGACAGTGAGAGAGAGAACATACAACTCATACATACTCATACAACACCCACTCCTACAACAGCCATTCATGCCCCAGCAGCAGGCGCCTCAGATCGGCCACACCTCGTCTGTGCGCAAGGACCCGGCCGTCACCGAGGACATCTCCTTCGACTTTGATTCCCTGCAGAACTCCAACCTCGACCTCAGTGACGTGAAGGCAAGTGTTGACCCGTCCCTCCTCCTGACATTACTCACGAGTAGCCTTCAGTACTTATCAGGAACTACCACGTGTAGGTCTCATGGCCTCTTGTAGCTTCCTTATGTTCTAAGTGTCCAATTGTACATAATGTTGTAGTTAGGGCAGAGTAATGCAGTACAGGTGACTACACACACAATACAACCCCTTTTTCAAACACTACAAGTCATGGTTATTATTAGTTTCCTGACACGAGCAGCAAATCAAACGAGCATCTTTTGCCCATATGAACTCAACTTTGAGATTTGTTCGTTACTTTGATGATGTGAAAACTTTCGGCATCCAAATCTACAATGAATTTCTTTCCCTGCCTGATCTAACCATCCTGCTGTAACATTCCATTCCTTCCCCTTCCCTCACCGGTTCACTATTTTTTTATAACCCTCCCCTTTTTATGCTTTGCCATAGTGCCATATGACCTCTGAAATCTGGCACACTTTCCCCTTTTTTTGGCATTAACCCCTTCACACCCAGATCTTTCCTTTGCTATAATAAAAATGTGTGTTCGCCATAAAATAACGAAAAGTCACTGAATATACCAAATTAGTTAGTCGACAAGGATACTAAACTGGTCATATCTATAAAATATTGATTATATTCGCTAAAAATTGTCTCATGGTACCCAAATTACAGCGGAAATTACGTTTTGGGTCTCAAGGCATTAAATCAATCCATCTGTCCCTGCGCAGGTCATCACGCAGTCCCCCACGTGTGAGCTGCGGATCCTCAACGCCACGCCGGAACAGATCTCTCAGCTACAAGACACACAAGAAATCATACTGTCCGAGGAGCAGATTCTTGCACCGCCCTCTGTAAGTTGTTGCCTCCTGAACCACCTTTAGTCTTCCTTCATGCCTCTCCTATGTCATGCCTCCTTTCTTCTCTTTGCCTGTCTGAGTGTAAGAAATGCATATAAGCACCCAAACCCTCAGTGGTGGTAGAGCTGACCTTCTAAGGGCAAGTGCAAATTACTTTATGAACTTGCTTTATGGATCTTCCTTAATTTGAGTTTTGTTTTTTGTACTTGCCAGAGTGAGAAAAGCATCCTCATCAGCAACTCTTCCCCGTCTGTGGCCATCGGTGGGGAGGGTCTGGAAGGGGAGCTGGACATGGGCCAGACCCCGTCGCTGGCCTCCATGGACCACTCGGACCACCGCATCACCCTCAAGACAGAGCCCGGCCTGGCCATCCTGGACCAGCACGGCATCCTGGCCAGAGACTCTGAAACGGATGACTAAGGGAGTGTGAAGGGTACTTTGCTCCTGCTGTGTATCTTAACCTTCCTGACTAAGAAGAGGCTCACTTAGTAAGTAGTAAGGACCTAGTGAGGCCTAAACCAGGAACAAGCCAATGGCTGATGATGGCACTAGCTGACCCAGACGTTGCACTGCCGTCCTGCGATCTGAAAAATGCCGTGGCGAATTCGCTCTGTCCACTCATAGTTGGCCGGTGCATCAGCTGAGCTCAGCACCTTCTCCAAGAGTTCCCAATGGACAAGTGGGTAAGGGCGTGGCAGAGACTGGCCCAGTGCCTCCATGATCAGCACACAGCTCCTCAGAAGTCTCTCCTTTCTCTTGAGGTCATCATAGCTCTCCATCAAGCCAGGACACTCAATGAGGAAGCTCACCAGAGCCTTGAGTGTTGAGTTGTCCTCAAGATTGCTGTGATGGAGGCTCAGGCTGGCCAGTGGCAGTGGCCTTGATGCCCCTCCGCTTAGCCTCCTGGACTGCCGTGAGGTAGAGGGCCTTGGGCAGAGCACCAACCTCCCGGGCCACCAGACTCTTGACAAAACTGCACACACTCAAGGTGAGTCTCTGGGCAACCTGTAATCAACTTGATCCATCCCAGGCCAGGCACACAGTCCAGTACGTCTTCAGGCTGGCGTGTCTGCCTTGCTGGCGGGCAGCTGGTGTCCCTCCTTGGTGTGGTGGGGCAGCAGTCTGAGGGTGTAACTCATCTACGCGATCTTTTCCAAGGCTTCAGAGGCTGCCTTCAATACTGAGAGCGTCCTGGTGAAGGAGGGCGTGTGTGTGCAGTAATTGATCAAATGTATCCCAAACATCATCAACAAAACAATACCACACTTACCACAGTCTTATTAACCCTCGGCCGGGGGTCTGATTGGGTTCCGGCTTTGACGCGCCCGATGGGTGTCGTGTTATTGACGGTAACCACGGCATTGTTCGGGTTGTCAATGAAATAACTTATTCAGCAATGGGAAATGGTGAAAAACTGTGTAGGAGTTTGTTAAGAAATATTTCATTACAGAAATATAACATTTTTCTGGATAAAATAGGTGACTAGGATGCCAAGAACAAGGCCGGTGGGCCAATCTAGAAAAACTTTAGTCTTTTAGAAATAGGGAGAAACTTTCACAAATAGGGTGGTAAATGATTGGAATGGACTCGGTCGTCAGGTATTTAGTGCAGAGTCACTAGGGAGTTTTAAAAGGACGCCAGACAGTGTTATGGATGGGGATGAAAGGTATGTAGGCAGTGTTAAGTAACAGGAACTCTCACTACCTAGTTTATCACTGACTATTCTGGCAGTGTGAGAGGCATGCTCCCAGGGTCAGAGACGTACATCTTTTCTGTGAAGTGCATTTTTTTTAAATTCATATATTCATTATAATCATAAATAAATTGAAAATTATCCTGTACAAATTTAAAGATCTCTTGGCTGGGCTAAGCCCCCAATGTTTCAAGATCCTAAATACGCCCCAGTGGTTGACTGGGGCGTATTGTATACGGAACAGAACATTGTATCGTATGAGAACACACAGGCCAAGTTCAGTATGGGTGACCTCGAGACTGGATGGGTGAATAGTAAGAGAGGAGTAAGACAGGGCTGTGTCCTTTCTCCTCTACTTTTTGGTTTATATGTTGAGGAAATGGCAGTGAGAGTGAAGCGTACAGGTCTGGGTGTGAAAATTGGAGATGAAGTGTTGAGTGTACTGATGTATGCAGATGATGTGGTGATCCTTAGTGAAAACCACAATGAGCTACAAGAGATGCTGAATGCTGTGACTGAGTATGGAAGGGACTTCAACGTTAGGCTCAGTAAGGAGAAGAGTCAAGTGTTGGTGGTGAATGGGGATGACTCTGATGATGACAGGATTTGGATGGTGGGTGGGAATGAAATAAAGAGAACGAAAGAGTACAAGTATCTGGGTATTTGGTTGGATGATAAAGGCTGTGAGAAAACTAAACATGAGAGGATAGCTAGAGCCAACCAGTGGGTTGGAAGGCTAGGCAGTGTGGCAAGATGTCGGGCCAACAAGTATGAAGTGGTGAGAGGACTATGGAAGGGTGTGGCAGTCCCTAGCATTATGTATGGCCTGGAAACAATGGTGTGGTCTAGGAAGGAGTTGGACAGATTGGAAGTAACACAGAACAAAGCAGGCAGAATAGCATTAGGAGCCAATAGGTATGTGGCAGTGGAAGCGATTAGAGGAGACATGGGATGGAGCACGTTCAGAGAGAGGATAGCAAAGGCAGGACTGAGGTACAGAGCTAGACTGCAACGAATGGATGACAGCAAATGGGCAAGCAAGGTTTGGGACTGGAATATGTATGGGAAGTGGATGAAAGACTCAGTAAAAGTGGAAAGATGGACAGGTGAACTGGGAATGTTTGTGACAGGAGTGATGAGACATGGGAGTATGGCTGTATGCAAAAAGGAAATAAATAGGAGAGTGGAAGAGAAAGGGAAAGAAGAATGGCTGAGGGGAATGAGTGAGAAATCAACACTGGAATGGTACAGGAGAAAGGACCAGCCACGGTATGAAAGGTTCTATGATGGTGGCTATGGAGGGGACCTACTCTTCAGAGCCAGGACAAAGTCGCTGGAGGTAAATAGTCGTATGTACAGATGGAAGAATGATGGCAGCAAGGTGTGTGAGATGTGTGTGACAGGAGTGGATGAAACCGTGGAGCACTTGATGCTGGAATGTGAACGGTATGAGTATGCTAGAACACAGATGTTGGAGGTAGTGGTAGGAGAGGTCGGAGTGGAAGAATGGCGAGAGATGAGAGACAGGAGAGTGGAGATGGAGTACCTGCTGGGGTTGTGTGCTGAGTGGAGGAGTGACAGTCGTGTGATTGAGAGTGTAAAAGAACTCTTGGAGAGCACGTAGGAGAGAGCATGAGAGGCAGGGGGCCCCTCAGTGATGGGGGACCCCGTATGAATGTGATGCAGAGAGAGGAAGGAGGGGAAAAAGAAATCCCTAGTTTTGCTTCCCCCTTTTGCTTCTCTCCCAACAGATTACGTGTGTGGGAGAATGCCGGACCCAAGGCTTCACTGACAGCATCTGCTGGGTGACTCCCAAATCAAGATCAAGGTTCTTATATCAGTATAGAATGAATAGAACCTACGTTATTTGTTAGATAGTTATTGATAGATCGATAAAAATAGGGGTTTTTTTCAAACATTTGTCGACGAATGTCCCATACCACAGTCGACGAGAGTTCCATAATTCATTTGCATTAGTAATAAATAAAACTATATAGCAAGGTCTGCCCCAAAACTTGTGCTACACGTCAAAGTTTTCTCTGGCAAGTCAATTCACAGAAAACGTTAGTGGTAGACTATTATTTTCCTCATTATCATATATAGCCAGCAGTCTTATTACCAAGCACTATAATGAGTAGCTTAAATGTGAATAGAATACAAGTATGTTAATAGTTATAGTCAGGGGGCGGCGTTGATGGGCGTGCGAGGAGCAGGCAATGAGGAGGATGCGGGCGTGACGTCACAGTCAAGAGTTGTTTTCCAATTTTAGCTCTGCAGCACTTCACAACCCGCTCGTGATATTAGCCTTTTTACAGCGTACCATGGTCTCTCAGTGCCTGTAGCCGCGCCTGAGCAACACTTCCCGCTACTAGAGTGCAGAGGTAAGCGAGAGAGGTGCCGTGAGTGCGTTATGGGGGGATAAATAAGCGGTGATGAGGTCATGTGCCGTAGAAGGCGGTGGTGGGGAAGGAGGAGGAGGAGGGAGATGACACACTGCCTCCTTCACTCATTTCCTTTTGGCGAGTCTCGGAAACTGACTAATAAGATTCTAGGCGGCCGGATAACGCAACTCCTGTCCTGATTCTAGCCTCAGTGTGGTGTTTAGCGTGGTGAATGTGTGGTGTGTGGTGAGAATAGGTATAGTGAGGCGTGGGCGGTTAGTGGGCGTGGGTATTGGTCTTGAGTCTTCGTGGGTTCCATCTGGGCGTTGCTGATCACACCTGTTTTGCGTGTGTGCCTGTGTGTGTGTGAGTGTTTTTCGTAATATTCGCACTACAGTATAATAGAATAGTGTGGGGAAAGATAGAGAAAAGTATAAGAAACATAGTAGATGAAGATGAGACAGGAAGAGTATTCAGTGTTTTTGTGTCTTCATGTGTGCTATTTTTAAGTCTGATGCTGATTAAGGGCCATCTATATCAAGGGTGACAATTAATGCATCATAAAACCCACTGTCTCTCTCTCTTCCCTTCTTCCTTCTCTCTCTTCCCTTCTTCCTTCTCTCTCTCTCTCTTCCCTTCTTCCTTCTCTCTCTCTTCCCTTCTTCCTTCTCTCTCTCTCTCTCTCTCTCTCTCTCTCTCTCTCTCTCTCTCCTCTCTCTCTCTCTCTCTCTCTCTCTCTCTCTCTCTCTCTCTCTCTCTCTCTCTCTCTCTCTCTCTCTCTCTCTCTCTCTCTCTCTCCCTTCTCTCTCTCTTCCTCCCATAATCAATTGTTTTCCTGTGCTTGTAAAGGAACTACTATTGGTACTACTTATACAATTATCAGGTGTGTATGTGTCCAGGGTTTATGACATTTTTCGTGCTTAGACCATACATTAGGGAAAGAATAAGTATAAAAATCCATTACAGCTTCTTTCCATTTTAGAGAACACTGAAATAATCTTAAATATATTTGTTATAGTCTTGAATTTATGGGTGATATTTCTTGTATCTCTCTCTCTCTCTCTCTCTCTCTCTCTCTCTCTCTCTCTCTCTCTCTCTCTCTCTCTCTCTCTCTCTCTCTCTCTCTCTCTCTCTCTCTCTCTCTCTCTCTCTCTCTCTTAATAAAGCGAGTAATGTTTGCTTACTTAATCTCTCAGAATATGCTTCCCAAACAGCCATTTCAAGGTCAGGTTTAGGAAATCATTATAGACCCAATAATTGTTAATAATAATCATTTACAGGAGCTACCACGTGTAGGTCTCGCAGCCTCTTGTAGCTTCCTTATTTTCTTAGGTTCTTATTTTCTTATAATAATTAAGTCACCCCTCAAACCGTGGTGGGTGACACATGGCTGCTCCTGTTCTATGGAATGTGTGGGTGTGTGTTTTATTTAACATGGGAAGTGGGTCGGCAGGAAGGATATTGCATGGCAGTAATGATGCTCCTAACCCTAGTGAATATAACCCTAGATTGTAATGGTTATGATGGTGATGGTGTGTGTGTGTGTTGTGTGTGTCAATGTGAGTGTGTGTGTGTGTGTGTGTGTGTCAGTGTGTGTGTGTCAATGTGAGTGTGTGTGTGTGTTGTGTGGGTGTCAGTGTGTTGTGTGTATCAATGTGAGTGTGTGTGTGTTGGTGTCAGTGTGTGTCAATGTGATGGGTGTGGGTGGTGTTGTATGTGTCAATGTGTGTGTGTGTGGGTGTGGTATATAAGGTCTGAGCTATAGTTGTATGGTCCTGTTTCAATTATCTTGTTTATTTCAAGTTTGTCCCTAAATTAATGCCTACTTATTTGCTAACTTTTTTTGACCGCACCGTTTTCACCTTTCTTCTATTCCTTCCTATCTTCTATTCCTTCTATCTTCTTCCCTTCATCCTCTTCTTCTTCCCTTCCTCCTCTTCTAGTTCATTCCAGGTATCTATACTTCTAGGAGGAATATTAACTATACTACTTCCTTGTGTTATTCAGACATTCTTCCTGTTCTCAATTCTTTTCCTTGTCTGTGTGTGTGTGTGTGTGCGTGTGTGTTTGACTTAGTAGAAATATTTTTACATTGGATACAGTGGAAATATTGATGGAATTGAATTAGTGGAACCAAAGCCAAGGGAGAAATGACTCCTATTGATTTTGTGATTAGTATTGAAATTAATCTTACCTCACTGAACCATTTACCTTCCTCTCCTCCTCCTCCTCCTCCTCCTCCTCCTCCTCCCTCCTCCTCCTCCTCCTCCTCCTCCTCCTCCTCCTCCTCCTCCTCCTCCTCCTCCTCCTCCTCCTCCTCCTCCTCCTCCTCCTCCTCCTCCTCCTCCTCCTCCTCCTCCTCCTCCTCTCCTCCTCCTCCTCCTGCCTCCTCCTCCCTCCTCCCCTCTCCTCTCCTGCCTCTAATGAGGTTTTGCCTAGTGTTGGGTGTGGTCCTTTCCTCCTCCACCTCCTCCACCTCATACCTCCACTCCCCCCCATTCCTCCTCCACCTCCACTCCCTCCCTTTCCTCCTCCACCTCCACTCCCTCCCTCCCTACCTCCCTCCCTTCCTATAATAGTGAGTGCCAAATGGTTAGCTTAATGACAATCTTAACGGCCTTGGAATGAATGGCTGGTGGACCGCTGCTTTAAAGGTGTATGTATATGAAAAGATTAATTCATCATTTATTTACTTTTTAATGTGTTTTCTCTTAACTTCTCCAATCTTTTTTTTTTTTTTTTTTTTTTTTTTTTTTTCTTTGTTCAAGTGATAATTCTTCCTCTTCTTTAACCCTGTAGTAGTAGTAGTAGTAGTAGTAGTAGTAGTAGTAGTAGTAGTGTAGTGGTGGTGGTGGTGGTGGTGGTGGTAGTAGTAGTAGTAGTAGTAGTAGTAGTAGTAGTAGTGGTGGTGGTGGTGGTAGTAGTAGTAGTAGTAGTAGTGGTAGTAGTAGTAGTAGTAGTAGTAGTGTGGTAGTAGTGGTGGTGGTGGTGGTGGTGGTAGTAGTAGTAGTAGTAGTGTAGTAGTAGTAGTAGTAGTAGTAGTAGTACAGCATTATTATTTCTTTTTTTCCAGCTTATAATCACAGTAGATCAATAATAACAAACCCTTGAAATCTCTTCTTTAAGGTTATTTTTAAGCTTATACTTTCCTCACCAATCACATTCTCAGTCACACTTTCCTGCCTAGGCTTAATTTAACCCAGGCACAGTATAAAAGGATGTATTTCCTGTATACCTTTCCCCTTCCGTTGATTATAAATTCATCACTATCAGAAAGCATAAAAAATACACCACATCCGCTTTCACTCTCACACACTGCTCTTATCCTATCCACACATCCCCCAACCACCTTATCTTTCTCCCTCTACCTGACCCCCTACCGCCCGCCCCCCCCTTCCCCAACTTCCTGCCCCCCCCCATTCCCCCCTTGCATGCCAGTCCCCCCTTCCTTATCACCTTTCCCTGACTCATTAGGAAAGGGCTGTGATTGTTTGCTAGCCAGGTTTCTACTCTTGTTATTGTTGTTAGTGAATTACAGGTCTATGATTAATGTTTTTGTGTTAGGAGAGAGAGAGAGAGAGAGAGAGAGAGAGAGAAAGAGAGAGAGTATAGTAGGTTATATTTTATGTTTAGTTGTTACCTGAGAGAGAAGAGAGAGAGAGAGAGAGAGAGAGAGAGAGAGAGAGAGAGACAGACTGACAGACAGACTGACAGACAGACAGACACAGACACAGACACACATACAGACACACAGACAGACAGATAGATAGTGCCAAGACAAAAGTTGAAGTATAGTGACGTATAAGATAAATACATTAAAGACTTAGTTCTCAGATTAGTTAGTTACCTAGTGCAGAGACGATAGGGAGCTATAAAAGAAGTCTAGACAAATATATGGATAGGAATGGAAGCTGGATATGATTAAGTAATGTATGTGTATTGCAGGAACTATCACATTAGGTCTACCAGCCTCTTGTAGCTTCCTTATATTCTTTTGTTGTTATTATCTACAATTAGCTTTTTACACAACACTTTAATGATAGAGCTTATAATACCTACAGCACTTTAATGATAGAGCTCATAATACCTACAGAACCTTAATAATAGAGCTCATAATACCTACAGAACCTTAATAATAGAGCTCATAATACCTACAGAACCTTAATAATAGAGCTCATAATACCTACAGAACCTTAATAATAGAGCATATAATTCCTACAGAACTTTAATGATAGAGCTCATAATACCTACAGAACCTTAATAATAGAGCTCATAATACCTACAGCACTTGAATAATAGCTTTAATAATAGAGCTCATAATAGCCACCTCTCACTTCGTCTTGCCGCTCCGGAAAAGAGATAAAAGATAACGATTATACTGGATTGCTGTGTGCTTTATCAGTTATCAGATGAGAAGTATCGTTTTTTTTTTATTTAGTGTCAGATATGGATGTTTAGTTCATTTATTGTCGTTCTTTGTAAGTGTGTGCTTGGCTGCTGCATTGTTCTCCCTTCTTAGCCTTGTTACTTCAGAAAATACAGGCTTTTTATATGTACTCTGCATAATTTTATATAGAGTGAATCTGTTGTTACTTCAGAAAATACAGGCTTTTTATATTACTCTGTATAATTTTGTGTTGAGTGTATCTGTTACTTCAGAAAATACAGGTTTTTTTATATTCTAGATAATTTTCTATAGAGTGTATCTGTTGCTTTTGTTCATGGTTTTCAATAGAGTGTAGTTGTATGTGTTATTGATTCATGGCTTTTCTTTATATAGAGTAGTGTACCCTTTGTATAGGTTAGGGTAATTTATAATAGCCTGTTAGATAGAGTTGGATCTTGAAGCATTATTATTAGAATGATCTTTGAGGTTAGTGTATAGAGCAGAGAGAGAGAGAGAGAGAGAGAGAGAGAGAGAGAGAAAAAAAGCAAAATAAAAAATAAACGGAACTAAAAATAAATTAGGATAGAAAAAAAAGTAATGAAGAAAGGAGAGAGAGAGAGAGAGAGAGAGAGAGAGAGAGAGAGAGAGAGAGAGAGAGAGAGAGATGTAGGTTGACCACAGAAAATCGGGGTAATACAGACATTAGTTCCAGATCAAATTACTTGTACTGTACGTGTGTGTGTGTGTAGTATTGAGTTACAAAGCTGTCAGGGGAATGAGGTCGGTCAGCTGTACAGTCATTGCCAGTTATTTTATCCCAGTTTCCTGACCAGTTGTAATCATTTCCTGTACTCAGATGTAAGCAGTTTGCCTATATGAGATATTTAATTTGACTACTAAGCACCTCGGGAAACTTATTATTTAATGATTAGGCTTTTGTGCTTAAGTATATACAGAGACAAGTGCTTCATTTGTTGTGTAGTGCTTAAGTAAAGAAAAAGGGAAAATTAGTTAGTATGTAAATAGTCATTCTCTGCATCCCTCCATTCACCTATGAGTGTATGTAGTTAATTAGTTTATATTTCTAGCAGTGGTAGGCCTAGTTGTGGTGCAAAGTTAGAGGCCACGAAATTCTGTCACTATATTATTGTTCCTGGTAATAAGATAAGCTATCGAACACTTAAACCAACAGCTCTCTAAGAAAAAAACAGGGTGCATATTATTATTTTATCTGCCTAGCTATCAGGACCTCATATCTCTCTCTCTCTCTCTCTCTCTCTCTTCTCTCTCTCTCTCTCTCTCTCTCTCTCTCTCTCTCTCTCTCTCTCTCTCTCTCTCTCTCTCTCTCTCTCTCTCTCTCTCTCTCTCTCTCTCTCTCTCTCTCTCTCTCTCTCCACCACAATACAAAAAACAACCACCAATTCCTTATGACTCTTCCACTATCAAGCACTTCATCCTCCACTATCAACCACTTCATCCTCATCACCCTACTTGAACGAGTGTGACAGAACCCCTCCCTCTCCCTCACACAGGTGCCCCAGGGAACCGTGTGGCGCAGGATGACGCGTGTGGCTGTGTGGCTGGTGGTGGCGGTGGCGGCGGCGTGTGGCGTGGCGCTGGCTGCCTCGGGGTGTAGCGGAAAGACGTCATGTTCGGGCTGCATACAAACCCCAAACTGTATGTGGTGTGGCCGGTCGGGGGTAAGTGGAGGATTTGACTGTAATATTTAGACTTGTATGTATGTACAGTCAACTCTCGGTTTAACGGAGCTCGGTTTAACAGACTATTCGCTACCGGACAAGCGAACTAAACTAAACCCTTCAAAAAGTCCGCAGCTAGAAAAATGCGTCCGTTAGGTCAGCGCTTAAATGTAAAATGTGTCCGAGCAGGGCAGGTGTTCTTCTGGACTACCTACTCCTCCCCCCTTTTAGCCCTTTAAATCGAGGGTCAACTATGTGTAATATTTAGACTTGTACTATGACGTATGTATGTATATAGGAAAGTGATTAGAGAACTCATTAATCAGTAGCAATTATACCCATGGCACACACTCAGAACTTATCATGTCCACTCATGTCCTCAGAACTTCACCGGGCTGGACGGCAAAAGTCTGTCGCGATGCATCCAGCGGACAGACGACGTTTCCCTGGAATGGCGGGAGGTGTGCGGCACGGACGATGTCTACGAGCCGGCGAACTTCTTTGAGATGCTGATCAACAACGAGCTGACGCAGGCTGGGGTGCTGGCGGGCAGTGGGGGGCAGGGGGGCGCGGCAGGGGGGGCGGGCTTCAGCGGGGAGACGGTGGTGCAGATTAAACCCCAGCACGTCGGCATGAGACTCAGAGCCAGTGAGTTATTACAACATTTTTTTGTGTCTTAGTCTTGTATTTTTCTTTCTATAATATTCATACTTTTTTTTGTCATAGTTTTGTATTTTTCTGTCCGTAATATTCATACTTTTTTTTGTCAGTCTTGTATTTTTCTTTCTATAATAACCATAGATACTTTTTTTTGTCATAGTCTTGTATTTTTCTTTCTATAATAACCATACTTTTTTTTGTCATAGTCTTGTATTTTTGTGTCCATAATATTCATACTTTTTTTTGTCATAGTCTTGTATTTTTCTGTCCATAATATTCATACTTTTTTTTGGCATAGTCTTGTATTTTTCTTTCTATAATATTCATACTTTTTTTGTCATAGTCTTGTATTTTTCTTTCTATAATATTCATACTTTTTTTGTCATAGTCTTGTATTTTTGTGTCCATAATATTCATACTTTTTTTGTCATAGTCTGTGTGTTTTTCTGTCCATAATATTCATACTTTTTTTGTCAGTCTTGTATTTTTGTGTCCATAATATTCATACTTTTTTTTGTCATAGTCTTGTATTTTTGTGTCCATAATATCCATACTTTTTTTTTGTCAGAGTTTTGTATTCCTCCTTCCATTATATGCATACTTTTTTATGTCATAGTTTTGTATTTTTCTGTCCATAATATTCATACTTTTTTTTTGTCATAGTCGTGTGTTTTTGTGTCCATAATAACCATACTTTTTTTGTGTCCATAGTCTTATATTTTTTTTCATGCGTGTGTTTTTCTTTCTTATACCATACTTGTTTTGTCATGCTAGTATTTTTGTCCATATATCATATTTTTTTTGTCATAGTCGTGTGTTTTCGTGTCCATAATATCCATACTTTTTTTTTGTCAGAGTTTTGTATTCCTCCCATTATATGCATACTTTTTTGTGTCATAGTTTTGTATTTTTCTGTCCATAATATTCATACTTTTTTTTTGTCAGTTGTATTTTTCTGTCCATAATATTCATACTTTTTTTTTGTCATAGTCGTGTGTTTTTGTGTCCATAATAACCATACTTTTTTGTGTCATAGTCTTATATTTTTCTTTCCTTTCTTTCTTTCTTTACCTTACTTGCCTTTGAGTGAGAATAGAATTATTATCATCATCATCATCATCATCATTATAACACCAGTACTCCTGTCTCACCTTCCTCTCCTATTCCATTTGCATCCCATCATTTTTTCATTCCACTTTTATCCCATTTCCAGAGGAGTCCTACAACCTAGAGGTGACGTTCCGACAGGCCGAGGACTACCCAGTGGACCTTTACTACCTCATGGACCTTTCTAACTCCATGAAGGACGACAAAGAGTCTCTGTCCAAGCTTGGCATACAGCTGGCGATGGAGATGGAGAAAATAACCCGCAACTTCAAGCTCGGGTTTGGCTCCTTTGTGGACAAGACGGTGATGCCTTACGTGAGCACAGTGCCCAAAAAGTGAGTGTGGTAGAAGGGGTGAGAGAGAGAAGAGGTGTGAGAGAAGGGGTGAGAGAGAGAAGGGGTGAAGAGAGAAGGGGTGAGAGAGAGAAGGGGTGAAAAGAGAAGGTGTGAAAAGAGAAGGGGTGAGAGAGAGAGGAGGTGAGAGAGAGGAGGTGAAGAGAGAAGGGGTGAGAGAGAGAGGAGTGAGAGAGAGAGGGAGGTGAAGAGAGAAGGGGTGAGAGAGAGAGGAGTGAGAGAGAGAGGAGGTGAAGAGAGAAGGGGTGAGAGAGAGAGGAGGTGAAGAGAGAAGGAGTGAGAGAGAGGAGGTGAAGAGAGGAGGTGAAGAGAGAGAGAGGAGGAGTGAGAGAGGGGGTGAGAGAGAGAGGAGTGAGAGAGAGAGGAGGTGAAGAGAGAGAGAGAGAGAGAGAGAAGGCAACCTCTCACCTATACAGTATAAAATCAATACTAGTTTGGCATTTCAGATCTCCTAAGAACCATGTACTATCTATCCATGTATCTAGACTAATGCAGAGAGGGGTGTTGCCTTCTAGCATGGGACTAGCATGGACTAGGGATGACCATGAGTTACTAGCATTGATAGTTGTGTACTTTATTACGGTACTTTTATTTTGAGGAGAGAGATGTGAATTCTGTGCCATGTAATTTCTAAATGACTCATGATTCTTTTTTTTCTTTTCTCTATTTCCCTCCATATATCCTTCCTTTTCTCCCCTTTTCCCTCTATTTCCCTCCATATATCCTTCCTTTTCTTCCCTTTCCCTCTATTTCCCTCCATATATCCTTCCTTTTCTTCCCCTTGGACACGGTGATGCAGACTTCAGAACCCGTGTCCTGATTGTGCTGCTCCCTATGGCTTCAAGAACGCTCTCAGCCTCAACAGGAACGCCTCTGCCTTTGCCGTGAGTACCCGCACCCTTAATCCCCCGTCCCTCGTCCCTCGTTCTAATCCCTCCTCCTACGTTTAACTCCCTCACGCCCAGATCTTTCCTGTGCTATATGAAATCGTCTGTTGTTAGATATAAAACTACGAAAAAGTAACTGAATATACCAATTTAGTAAGTGAACAAGGATACTATACAGGTCATAGCTATAAAATATTGCTTATATTCACTAAAAATTGTCTAATGGTACCCAAATTACGTTCTGGGTCCCCAAGGGGTTAACATCTATTTAACATTAACATGATTCTATTTATTCAACGTTTAACATTTCATTTAACATTTCCCTCCAATCCCTCCTACGTTCAACATACTTTTATCCGAGAAGGTTTAGATTGTTAGGATAAGATTCCGGCTTAGCATTGAAATCTGATCACTTTACTACATATGTTTGTGTTAGTTGTGACTTGAGGATGTACAGTAAACGCTCTCATATTCGGACTAATTGGGCCAAGGAGTGGTCCGAACAATACAAGGAGCCGAATAAAAAAAATAAAAAAAAAAAAAAAAAAAAAAAAAAAAATATTATAGATGAATATATAGCTAGGAAATTTTGACCCCTTAAAAAAAAAATAAGGAGGTCCGAATAATGTCAAAGTCCGAATAATGAGGGTCCGAATACGAGAGGTTTTACTGTATATCAAATCGAGAAAGCAGTCAAAAAAATTGCAGATCATGACGTGACCTATCCAAAGAATACACTAACCAAAAATCCTTTCTTACGTTTGAGCACTAGAGCAACAAACTTCAAGACATGACGACGTACCTGTATTCATCTAGTTGTATTTTGCCAATGTTGACCTGTGTTTTGCCCCTCAGCCAATCAAGGAGAGACCACCTACTACATACATAATACAGTCTCTTCCCTTATATAATCACACAACTTACCTGTACCTTTTCTCTTAGTCTCTTCTCTTATATAATCACAACTTACCTGTACCCTGCAGTATGAGGTCCAGCGAGCCCCTGTGTCCGGCAACCTGGATGCTCCCGAGGGTGGTTTCGACGCCATCATGCAGGCCATCGTGTGCCAGAGCGAGATTGAGTGGCGGCAGGAGGCAAGGCGGCTGCTCCTCTTCTCCACGGATGCAGGATTCCACTATGCCGGAGACGGGAAGGTGAGGAAGGAAGGGTGGTGAGGGAGGGAGGAAGGAAGGAAGGGAAGGGAGGTGGTGAGGAAGGAGGGAAGGTGAGGGAGGGAGGAAGGAAGGGAGGTGGTGAGGAAGGAAGGAAGGGAGGTGGTGAAGGAAGGAAGGGAGGTGGTGAGGGAGGAAGGAAGGTGAGGGAGGGAGGAAGGAAGGTGAGGGAGGGAGGAAGGAAGATAAGGGAGGTGATGAAGGAAGGAAGGTGGTGGTGAGGAAGGAAGGAAGGGAGGTGGTGATGAGGGAAGGTGAGGAAGGAAGGGAGGTAAGGGAGGTGGTGAGGAAGGAAGGAAGGGAGGTGAGGAAGGGAGGTGGTGAGGAAGGAAGGAAGGAAGGGAGGTAGGAAGGTAAGGAATGAGGGGAGGTAGGAAGGTAAGGAAGGAAGGGAGGTGGAGATGAAGGAAGGGAGGTAGTGAGGAAGGAAGGAAGGGAGGTGGTGAGGAAGTAAGGAGGGATGGAATCACTGGCGAAGATTATTATTTTGGATTTTTTGTGCTCTTAGATGGGAAGGTGAGGAAGGAATGGAGAAAACTGTCGCTGATTATTATTTTGAAATTTTAGGTCCGCTTTGATTTTACAAGTCTATGGAGGCGTTCCTACAACAGCCATCTGGTTCAGTTAGTAAAGAATCTAAAGATAAACAATAGCTGGCTGTACTTAGATGCTTAACAGGCTTATATTCACCCTTGCCTTCAGGTCTATCTTTTAAGAATTGCCTTAGTCTCTCTTTGGTGCGACTTTGAAAAATTAGTGAGTTTTGTGATAAGAAGAAATGATAGTTGCTAATGACCTTATTTTTGCCACAGCTTGGAGGCATCGTCAAGCCTAACGACGGCATCTGCCACCTTAACGAGATCGGAGAGTACACCCATTCAGTGCTACAGGACTACCCTTCTGTCTCCCAGGTGAATGCACTACTCCTCTCTCTTTCCTCAAGCATGTGTTTCTTTACTCGTTTTTTTAGGCATTTATTTTAGGCATATTTGAGTAGGCCCAATGATTACTATACTATGTTTTTTTTTTACGGGGTGAAAAATGCTGCCCCTTTGTTGCTTACTGACTGATATTAGATGCCGGGAGAAGGGAATACTATGCTTCTTCTTAATTTCAGTTGTATTTTATCCTAGTTAACCCTATTATCAGGTAAATAGAGGCATAACTTTAAGCATGAGACCTTAAAATAGAATGGAATTTTCGCCTCACTAAAAATAATAGACTATAGTTATCCACATTTCCTTTATGTCTCTCCATCAGCAACATTACCATACTCCTGCTACCTCACCCTCCCTTTAACCCCTGCACGCCCAGATCTTCCTTGGCTATAAAAAACTGTCTTGTTAGCCATAAAATTACGAGAAGTAACTGAATATACCAAATTAGTTAGGCGACAAGGACACTAAACAAGTCATATCTATAAAATATTGCTTATAGTCACTAAAAATAGTCTTAATGGTACCCAAATTGCAGTGGAAATTACGTTCTGGGTCTCAAGGGGTTAACCTCACCTCACGTCTCCCCCAGATCAACCAGGTGGCCAAGGTGCACAAGATCAACCTCATCTTTGCCGTGACCCGAGAGCAGTCCTCCGTGTACTCCCGCCTGGCCCAGATGATCGAGGGGTCAAGTCAGGGCGAGCTTACCGAAGACTCCTCCAATGTTGTACAGCTTGTGAAGGAGGAGTACGCGGTAAGGGAGGTGGTGTGGTGGTGCTTGTAATGGGTCTTACGAAGCAATGTTTTTTTTCTTTATACATTTGTGCCTATAGCGCGTTGTAGGCAGTGACTTCCAGGGGTGGGATGGTAGGCCCTGGAGGTTCACTTGAGGGCTGTGATGGTTGGCCCTCCCCTAGCCTTTTCTGTCATATCCAACATTAAATTTTTTCATATCCGACAGAAAATCACGAGTAAGGTAGAGCTAAAGGACACAAAAACCAAAAAAACACACTCCACGTCTAACCCACTGCATCTCCTCTTGTTTGTGAGGAGGACAATTGTATTACTGAAAATAAAAGAAAACACGCCATCCTTAACCTGCTTGGTCTCTTGTTTGTGAGAAAGACCGTTATCAAATCAAATAGAATAAAATACTCCATGTTTCGGCCTTCCTTCCTTCCTTCCTTCCTTCCTTCCTAACCTCAAACAACCCTACCTTCATTCCATCTTACATCCCTTCCCTCCATCCTTCATTCCTTCCTTCCTTCCTTCCTTCCTTCCTTCCTTCCTTCCCTCCATCCTTCCTTCCTTCCTTCCTTCCTTTCTTTCTTTCTTTCTTTCTTTCTTTCTTTCTTTCTTTCTTTCTTTCTTCCTTCCTTCCATGTAGCTTCCTTATTTTCTTATGTCTAACCCACTTCATCTCTTCACCGCACAGAAAATCACGAGTAAGGTCGAGCTGAAGGACAACGCCACCGCGCCTGTCAACATCACCTACTACTCCAAGTGCAAGGGCATCAAGGAGGAGAAGACCGCCGAGTGCAAGGGTCTGCGTGTGGGGGACCAGGTCGAGTTCCGGGCCGAGATTGTCGTAAGTTATGAGGCTACGAAGCACTTTCTTTATGCTCTTTGAATGTCGTAAGTTCTGAGGCTACGCAGCACTTTCTTTATGCTCTTTGAATGTCGTAAGTTCTGAGGCTACGAAGCACTTTCTTTATGCTCTTTGAATGTCGTAAGTTCTGAGGCTACGAAGCACTTTCTTTATGCTCTTTGAATGTCGTAAGTTATGAGGCTACGAAGCACTTTCTTTGTGCTCTTTGAATGTCGTAAGTTATGAGGCTACGAAGCACTTCCTTTATGCTCTTTGAATGTCGTAAGTTCTGAGGCTACGAAGCACTTTCTTTATGCTCTTTGAATGTCGTAAGTTATGAGGCTACGAAGCACTTTCTTTGTGCTCTTTGAATGTCGTAAGTTATGAGGCTACGAAGCACTTTCTTTATGCTCTTTGAATGTCGTAAGTTATGAGGCTACGAAGCACTCTTTCTTCATGCTCTTTGAATGTCGTAAGTTCTGAGGCTACGAAGCACTCTTTCTTTATGCTCTTTGAATGTCGTAAGTTATGAGGCTACGAAGCACTTTCTTTATGCTCTTTGAATGTCGTAAGTTATGAGGCTACGAAGCACTTCCTTTATGCTCTTTGAATGTCGTAAGTTATGAGGCTACGAAGCACTTTCTTTGTGCTCTTTGAATGTCGTAAGTTATGAGGCTACGAAGCACTTCCTTTATGCTCTTTGAATGTCGTAAGTTATGAGGCTACGGAGCACTTTCTTTATGCTCTTTGAATGTCGTAAGTTCTGAGGCTACGAAGCACTTTCTTTATGCTCTTTGAATGTCGTAAGTTATGAGGCTACGAAGCACTTTCTTTATGCTCTTTGAATGACGTAAGTTATGAGGCTACGAAGCACTTTCTTTATGCTCTTTGAATGACGTAAGTTATGAGGCTACGAAGCACTTTCTTTATGCTCTTTGAATGACGTAAGTTATGAGGCTACGAAGCACTTTCTTTATGCTCTTTGAATGACGTAAGTTATGAGGCTACGAAGCACTTTCTTTATGCTCTTTGAATGACGTAAGTTATGAGGCTACGAAGCACTTTCTTTATGCTCTTTGAATGACGTAAGTTATGAGGCTACGAAGCACTTTCTTTATGCTCTTTGAATGACGTAAGTTATGAGGCTACGAAGCACTTTCTTTATGCTCTTTGAATGTCGTAAGTTATGAGGCTACGAAGCACTTCCTTTATGCTCTTTGAATGTCGTAAGTTCTGAGGCTACGAAGCACTTTCTTTATGCTCTTTGAATGTCGTAAGTTATGAGGCTACGAAGCACTTCCTTTATGCTCTTTGAATGTCGTAAGTTATGAGGCTACGAAGCACTTCCTTTATGCTCTTTGAATGTCGTAAGTTATGAGGCTACGAAGCACTTTCTTTATGCTCTTTGAATGTCGTAAATTATGAGGCTACGAAGCACTTTCTTTATGCTCTTTGAATGTCGTAAGTTATGAGGCTACGAAGCACTTCCTTTATGCTCTTTGAATGTCGTAAGTTCTGAGGCTACGAAGCACTTCCTTTATGCTCTTTGAATGTCGTAAGTTCTGAGGCTACGAAGCACTCTTTCTTTATGCTTCTTTATGATTTTCTGTTACATGTTTTTTTACCTTTGTATTAGTTGCAGGCTTGTGTGTGTGTGTATTCCTCATTTATGTTGTGATGTTACTTACCCTCTGATAGTCACTCATATGTCTTGTTTTAGTGTGTTTACCTATAGTTTATTTTTTTTATTATGGTCAAAATGCAGTAAGGAAGCCACGCCCCCTGCCTCCCCTTCTATTCTACGGGGCAGCTGATTGGTGCATTCCTCGTAGCATCACTACCAATCACAATATCTTCACTACGTAACAGCGGCGTGACCGCAATCGTCACTATAGAGGGATTTTGTATTTTGTCACCCTCTGTAGTGAAGATTGCTGTGTCCAGTGGTCACGCCGCTGTTAAGTAGTGAAGATATTGTGATTGGTAGTGATGATACGAGGAATGCACCAATCAGCTGCCCCGTAGAATAGAAGGGGAGGCAGGGGGCGTGGCTTCCTTACTGCATTTTGACCATCATAAAAAAAATAGACGATAGTTGTAGCGTACAGGGCCTGAGCTATTCTCGTGTGGTCCTGTCTCCATATCCACGTTAATCAAGTTTTCCCTTAAATTAATGCACACTTTATGCTGCCATCACCTATTCCTCTATTCATTCCAGGCATGTTCTATGAGGAAAACTATACTTATTTGTTATTTCAAGATCACACGATAGTACAGTAAAACCTCTCATATTCGGACTAATTGGGCCAAGGAGTGGTCCGAGTAATGCAAGGATCCGAATAAGGGGGGGATGTGTAAGAAGAAAAAAAAGAAAAAAAAATCTAGGTGTAGCTAGGAAATTTCACCACCTAAAAAAAAAAAAAAAAAAAAAAAAAAAAAAAAAAAAAAATTAGGTTAGTATATATAGAGAAGAAATTTTGACCCCTAAAAAAAAAAAAAATAGGTGTAGTATATATATAGAGAAGGAAAAAAAAAAAAGAGGAGGAGGAGGACCGAATAATGTCAAAGTCCGAATACAAGAGGATTTACTGTATTTTGTTCTGTATTTGATTTTTCCTGGTGAGATACAGGTGTTCTATTTACCAGGGTTTTCCTTTAAATTGATGCATACTTTTTGCTATTATCACATATTCCCCTAGTCCATTCCAGACATGTATACTTCTATGAGGAAAACTATACTTCTTTGTGCTATTTCAAGATGACACGCTATTTTAATTGTCCTGTATTTCATTTATTATGGCAAGATACAAGCGTTTTATTTATTAAGTATATCCACGATCATTTTTTGGCTCTTCATTTGAAATTTCCCGGTAAGATACGACTTTGATTCATCTATTATTTATCTTATATTTGATTTATTCCGGTAAGATACAACTTTTTTATTTATCACGATTATCTGCAGGTGGAGAAACATCATTTTTTGCCTCTTAATTTGATTTTTCTCAAGTGCTATATGACCGTTTTATTTCTCACACATTTATACGCAGGTAGAGAACGATAATTATTTGGCTCTTCATTTGATTTTACCAAGTGATAGATGACTGTTAGTGTGTGTGACTGTTGACTGATATATGACTGTTTTATTTACTACAATTATACACAGGTCGAGAGTTGCCCCGAGGACCGCACCAAGTGGAACCAGGCGATCGGCATCTACCCGGTGGGGCTGCGGGAGAGTCTGGTCATTAACCTGGAGATGCTGTGCGACTGTCCCTGCGAGCGATCTGGCGACAAGGTGACCGGGAGCTTCAGAATGACCTTTGGTGTTATTGTTTATGAATTTCCATGTGTTGTAGTTCATTGAGAAACTTATAGTCATTTTTTTTATTATGGTCAAAATGCAGTAAGGAAGCCACGCCCCCTGCCTCCCCTCTATTCTACGGGGCAGCTGATTGGTGCATTCCTCGTATCATCACTACCAATCACAATATCTTCACTTCTTAACAGCGCGTGACCACTGGACAGAGCAATCTTCACTACAGAGGGATTTTTTATTTTGTCACCCTCTGTAGTGAAGATTGCTGTCCAGTGGTCACGCCGCTGTTAAGTAGTGAAGATATTGTGATTGGTAGTGATGATACGAGGAATGCACCAATCAGCTGCCCCGTAGAATAAAAGGGGAGGCAGGGGGCGTGGCTTCCTTACTGCATTTTGACCATCATAAAAAAAATAGACTATAATATTGTTGTTTTTTACTTATTTTTCTGTTGTGTGTTGTTATTGGAGGTCCTGATCAGTGTTGTTTATTTTATTCTGTATTGAGAAACCTTGGTGAAGCAGTGTAGGATGTGGGTTAGTTTTTCCACATACAGGAAGCTGCATTCGATTCATAGGTCTTATTCACTGCTGTCGTCTCACTATAAAGACCGTCACCATCACCATCATCGCAATCATCATCATTCCACCACCCTACACACTAACACGTCCCTTCCCCTTCATTATGTTACCATATACATATTTACCATAATATTATATTCTGTCACTATTTTCACCCATCACCATAATCAGCAATCTCACTACCACACACACTAACACACCCCTCCCTCCCCTTCCACATCACCATCACACACTAGCACGCCCCTCCCTCCCCTCCCTTCCACCACAGGGCTACGACCACATCATATTCTGTCACTATTTTCACCCATCACCATAATCACCCCCACCACCACACACACTAACGCACCCCTTCCCTTCCACCACAGGACCACGAACCACAATCAGAGGAGTGTAGTTTCCACGGGACCTACCAGTGTGGCGTGTGTGCGTGTGACAAGGGTTACCTGGGCAGCCGCTGTGAGTGTGGCTCTAGCACTCCATGGGGCGTCGGCGGCAGCTTTGACGACTCCAGCTGCCGGGAGAGCAACAACTCAGCCATCTGCAGCGGCCGCGGGACCTGCACGTGCGGCGAGTGCAAGTGTAATGAGCGCGATAATCCTAATGAGGTGAGTGCTGGGGTGCCTTAGGGTTTCTTTTTTTTTTTTTTTTTTTTTATGGCGGTTGGATTTCTTTTTCTGTGTGATTGGAATTTTTTTGGGGGGGTTGGAATTTTTTTTTTTTTTTTTTTTTTTTTTTTTTTTTTTTTACATCGCAAAGGACTGGCCAAGGGCAAAAAAAAATTAGGGAAAAGAAAGAATCGAGAAACTATTCATAAGTTCGGTTAGGTTCAATTATTTTATTTTTTTTGTCACTTTTGTTGCAAGAAGAAAAAAAAAGTGATTTGCGACAGAAACGGTTAGTCGATTAATTCAAAACACATCAAAACTCACCAGAAAAAATAGTTTCGTCCTACTAAAGGAAGTTCACATTAAGACACCCTCCTATACCAACCAGCACTTACAGCGCCTTAACCCCTTGAGACCCAGAACGTAATTTCCATTGTAATTTGGGTACCATTAGACGATTTTTAGTGACTATAAGCAATATTTTATAGATAAATGTCCTGTTTAGTATCCTTGTCGACTAACTAATTTGGTGTATTCAGTTACATTTCGTAATTTTATGGCTAACAACAGACAATTTTATATAACAAAGGAAAGATCTGGGCGTGATGGGGTTAATCCAATGACCTTTGCCCTCATTCTTGACCTTCAGAATGTCAGAGGGACGTTCTGCGAGTGCACCAACTTCCTGTGCAACCGCTTCAACGGGCAGCTGTGTGGCGGGCAGGAGCACGGCGAGTGTGTGTGCAACAAGTGTGTGTGCCTGCCTGGGTGGACCGGCGACAACTGTATGTGTGAGGACAGCAAGGACCAATGCATGAACCCCGGTGAGTCCTGGCAAGGATAGATAGATAGATAGATATTGTATTGACCACAACAACACAACATGCAGATATTGTATTGACCACAACATACAATTTATATAATCATAATAACCAAGATATATGGTCCTGTGAGAGTTGTTGTCATGTATGGCGAAAGTGGGAGTTGTTGGTGATTAGTTTGAAATGAGGCTATATACGTCCAGCACAATGTAGTATGATGTAGTGCCGTGGTTTATCAGTGTAAATGATACCAAGGAGGTGAGTGACTATGACAGGTGTTAGTAATTCCTCCTCTCTCTCTCTCTCGTACAGAAAGTGGAGATGAATGCTCGGGACAGGGCGAGTGTCAGTGTAACCAGTGCAAGTGTTTTGAGAGCAAGGACGGTCGCTACTCCGGGAAATACTGCGAAGACTGCCCTGTGAGTAAACCTAGTGTCTTAAGTTTCTCTCATTTTTAGTCTTATTTCTTGTTTTTCCTCTCTTCTTGATCAATATTTCCTCTCTATTTCCAGTTTTTCCTCTCTTCTTGATCAGTATTTCCTCTCTATTTCCTGTCTTTCCTCTCTTCTTGATCAATATTCCCTATTTTTCTTCATGTATTAGTATAGCACGCATCTCTATTCTTGATTTTATCCTTACAGACCCGATTCTTTAGCTCAAGTCTTAGTCATGTCTTCTTTATTGACTATGTTTCCCCATTCATCTATATCAGTATTCCCTATTTTCCTTCATGTTATAGTTTTAAACACACTTTTGTTACTGATGCTATCCATTCATGAGACATTTATAATAGTAGGAGCTATGATCTATTTAACCCATGATATTCTCCTTTAGTTCTGTAGTGTTAAGAATTACGAAGAATCATGTCAGTCTATAATATTAGTAGTGTGTTGTATTATAAAGAACAACACCCGATAATTTTCCTTTTGCTCTGTAGTTTGAAGAATTATGGCAGGTCATTTAAAGTCTGTCTATAATGTTTATAGTATGTTATATTAATAAGGTAAACACCAGCTGCCCAGTATGGTGATGTGCAGCTGCCTTAGGTCATTTTTTCAGAGCTGTGCCCCATTGACAGGTAATGATTCAAAGAGAGAATGCTAATCACTTTCAGGTTTTTGAAAAAGTAAAGAAAACAATGCCTGATTTCCACTTACCTAAACCTTATCAAACCTCTACCGTCAACAACACTATAGTCGCCACTGCACTAATGTTGCCAGGTGTCATATACAGTAAAACCTCGTGTATTCGGACCCTCATTATTCGGACTTTGACATTATTCGGACCTCCTCTTTTTTTTTTTTTTTTTTTTTTTTTTTTTTTTTTTTTTTTTTTTAGGGGTCGAAATTTCCTTGCTATATAATCTATATACGCCTAGAATTTTTTTTTTTTTTTTTTTTTTTTTTTGTGGGGGGTCGAAATTTCCTAGCTATATATAATTTATATACACAGATTTTTTTTTTTTTTTTTTTTTTTTACATTCCCCCCCCCCCCCCATTATTCAGATCCTTGCATTACTCGGACCACTCCTTGGCCCAATCAGTCCGAATATGAGAGGTTTTACTGTATTACACATTTTAGCATCACGACAGACTTATATGTGCCACTGAAGACACGTGCATAACATAAAACTACTGTGCATGCCTCTTTAGTGGCACATATGAGTCTGTAGTGATGCTAAAATTAGTAATATATGGCACCTGGCGACATTAGTGCAGTGGCGACTATAGTGTTATTGACGGTAAATCAGTTCTGAAAGTAAGACATGTACTTTCACACCCACTAACACCAACACCCTCTTAACACCACCTCAGAAGGGTCAGGTTTGCACGGTGTATATGCATCTTGGTTGACGTATCTCTGAAGTTAACAGTAAAAACAAAACAGTTGGGTTTGTGAGGTATATAGAGGGCACCTTTTTAATCTCTCTAAGGCAGGTTATTGAAGTAGCAGCTTATTAATAGTGGTACTGGAATGGTAACGGCAATAGTAGAACTTTTTTTTTTTTTAGGTACTTGTTTTTGGCGATCATTATTTTGTAGTTTATCGTCAACTTTTTTTTTTTTTTTTTTTTTTTTTTTTTTTTTTTTTTTTTTTTTTTTTTTTTTTTTTTTTTTTTTTTACGCTATTTGATTTACACTATTTTATTATTTTATTTACGTACATTATTTTTTTTTTTTTACAGTTTATCATAAAAAAAACCCATTCGTACCTGAAGCTTTATATCATTCCTGAACCCAAACTGCCAAATAGACTCCTAGGTTCAGCATCATTGTAAAATCTATAAGAAATGACATGTTAGTATAGACCCAGGGATAGTCGTGTGAGTCCATTTGGATCATGTCAGACTTTTGGGTGATATTTTGTAGTTTATCCTCAACTTTTTTTTTTTTTATTTATTTATATTTTTTTTATGCGTTTATCACACACAAAAATATTCGTACATGAAGCTTTATACGACTTCCGTAAAATAGCCTCCCTCCCCCTCCTCCCAACTGCCCTCTGATAACTGACGGTCATGTTGTTACGTTCCATGCACAGCCACCACCAGGATAAAGCAGGTATTAGGGTGGTAGATCCCCCCCTCCCCCTCCCCACTACCTCCCCCAACCATGTACTAGTAGCCCCTATGCACTCCCCCCTCCCTCCCCCCACCTCCACATCCCCAACATAGCAATGAACTTGATAACGTGTCACTGGTTTTGTTATTATAAACGTGCTCTGAAATGCATCAGCTCATAGATTTGTCCTTTACACATATAGTCACCACACTTAAGCCCGTATTCGTAGTCACATACCATCATTGTACGTGGTCATTGTTCACTTTTTGTCTTGTCCTAATTAAATCAATATGTCATGCCAGCGCTGTTGTGATTGCAATAGGAGTACTGTATGATTGCTCTAGTACTTTCCATGGCAGCTACAAGATCAAGTGAATAATTTTGACTGAGTAGAAATGGAATAAAATCATAGCAATTACCACGAGCAATCATGGTATGTGACTACGAATACGAGCATAAGTCTCTCTCCACTTATTCAAACACATAAAAAGTTCTTATATAATCTAATCCCAATATTTAAGAGTCCCTCAGTAATGCAATCTCTATCCCTTCCATGGCATTACACAATAGTGACCAGGTATGACCCCTTGCTACCCAGTCCCTCCCTCCCTCCCTGTCTACCCACCCAAGAGTAACCCTCAGTGCATCACTCATAAATATCTTGGGTTACAGGGAGTTTCGTACACTTTTTGAGTTTTTTCGTACATACCTGGGGTCGTTTCGTAACTAGTAGTCAAGTTCAACTCTGAGCTGAGTGTATGAAACGACTATGGTTTCATATAGACTACGAAACAACTCTTTGGTGTACGAATCTACTGGTGTACGAAACAACTTGTGTACGAACTGACTGCACGCCATATCTTGCACCCATAAAGCTCCTAGAGAGAGGCAGGAGCAGTCACCACTTGTTTTGTGTTCACTAATGTAACACTTTCTTTATGTATCTTGTAGACGAAGCGACCTCTTGTATACTCTTTGGTTTTTTAACGAGGCAAAAAATCCTGACCCCTTGCTGCTTACTGACTGATATTTGATGCAGGAGAAGGGAATACTACACTTCTTCTAAATTTTAGCTGTAATTCATCTTAGTTAACCATATTATCAGGTAAACATAGGCATAATTTTAAGCATGAGACCTCAAGATAGAACGGAATTTTCGCCTCGGTAAAAAAAATAGACTATAGCTTCCTTATTTTCTTATGTTCTTATATTCTTATCTTCTCCTACTCTACCTCTATCCCTTGCCTGCTGTGATGACTGACCCCTCCCTTCCTTCCCCCTATTTGTCTCTCTCACCTCTCTGTTACTGTGTGTTAATGGTTTAGTGGCAGCGACTTCCTTTGATTCATAAGATGTGATGAATGCATGGAAGGAGAGGTGAGGGTGACAAAAACAGTGCCTCTTGTTGCATCGTGAACCTCAACCCCCCCCCCCCCCCCCCCCATTCACCCCCCTACCATACCCTTCAACACCCCCCCCCCCCCCCCCTTACCATACCCTGCACCCAACCCTTATAAAGCCTTACATGAATGCTGAGTTCTGTGTTTGAAGGTTGGGCATTTGTACATTGCCTCCCCAGATCTGCAAGGGGAAGTGTGTGCCTTACAAGCCGTGTGTGCAGTGTCAGGTGTTCCAGACGGGTGAGTTATCGGAGGAGGAGTGCGAGGCCAACTGCACCCAATTCACCGCCATCCCCGTCGACATCGTGGGTGAGTGTCTCGAGGGCAGCTGGTTGACTCAGGGTTGCTGGAGGCCTTGGGGTGACTCGGTGAAGGAAAGGGAGTGGAAAGGAATGAGGTGTGCATAACGTATAGCATAAATCTGTCTTTCAGAGTAACGTAACTTTCAATGTGTCCCTGAAATATGACATGTTTTCAATTATACCCTGATATACTACTTCTCAGGGTATAATTTGGCCATATTGATTATTTTCTCGTATTAAAGTCATTGATATTACACTCTACTGTTCTCCTACCATAGTAAGAACTTCAATACACCTCTACTCTTTCTGCTCCTGCTCTTACGAAGCCTAGAGCCCCCTAACTAAACCCTTCTCCTGTACATACATCCATAGCCCCATAGCTGACACGTCCCATTTCCTGTAGCTGTGCGGGAAAGAGTTTAAGTGCGTGGACTTTAAGGAGTGCGTGCAGTGCCGAGTGTATGAGACAGGGCCGCTAAGCCAAGAGCCGGACCTGTGTGCCAACTGTTCCATCCTACACAGCCGCATTACGGGCCTCCCCTTTGCCAACTACGCTATTAATGTGACTGATTGGGTTCAAGGTACACGCTGGTGGCTGGGTTGATAACTAAAGAGACAGAGAGAGAGAGGGGGTGCTTGTGGGACTCTCTCTGTGCGTGACTATAGCCTGCGTGTTTGGTGGTTTTAACGTGACTGGGTTGAAGGTACATACTGTTAGCTGGGCTGAGAACTAAAGAAAGAGACTGAGAGAGAGAGGGTGCTTGCTGTGTCCCTCTGTCTGTGGTTATAGCCTGCGTATTTTGTGCGTGTTTGGAAAGGCATGGGATATCTTGTTTGGCCGTCGGGTGTGCTGGGTGACAAGAGGCATGATGTGGTATGGTGTGGAGGCATCTTGGATCTGTATGGTGGGTTTCAGCCATGGTGTCGGTATTGTCATTTGTCACCATTTCTCTGCATTGACGGTTTGACCAATTCTGCTTCTGTAAACCATTAGCACGGATATGTAGCTGCTTTATATTCAATTTTAACTACAGAGTACAGTAAAACCTCTCGTATTTGGACCCTCATTATTCGGACTTTGACATTATTCCTAGCTACCTAGAATTTTTTTTTTTTTTTTTTTTTTTTTTTTTTTTTTTTTTTTTTTTTTCATATCCCCCCATTATTCGGATCCTTGCATTACTCGGACCACTCCTTGGCCCAATTAGTCCGAATATGAGAGGTTTTACTGTATATTCAATTTTCACTACAGACGAGTACTTTAGTTCAATATCAAGTATGTACTTACAGAAGAAAAATGGTGTACTTATTGGCATCTAGTACATAGTTTTGTGGTAGAGCGAGTGACCTCTAACTGGAGGATTGTTTTGGATTGGAAGTGACGCCACGTAACCTTAACGACGCTAACAGGAATGGACGTGATTTGACACAGCTGTAGTCTTGGTGTGGTAACGATGATGAAGGTGATCTGACAGGCTGATCGGAGTAAAGTCTATTGTGAACCAGTTTTTCCCTTGTTTTTTTTTATGAAAGCATTGATGAAATATTGATTTGTACAAGCCCTGTCAACCCTCGTGTGTGTTAGGGGACATTTGTTGACCCGAGTGACTGGTGGTTTTTTTGGAGTCATCTCACTACCCTTAAATGTAAAAATGTGTAGATTAGTGCCGGCGCATCAATGTTTTTTTTTTTTTTTTTTTTTTTTTTTTTTTTTTTTTTTTTTTTTTTTTTTTTTTTTTTTTTTTTTTTTTTTTTTTTTTTTTTTTTTTTTTTTTCCCTCAATATTTAAACTGCATTCTCGTACAATTATAAATGTCTTAATCTGTAACTCCTTGTGCATGTTCATCATTACATTAATTTGATAAGCATGAAAATAATAAAAGCATTAAGACAATTCATAATGCATAATTTGGAATATTTTTTGCTCTTTGAAGTGTTTCTATCAAGTCATTATTTGTATTTCAATTAATATCGTAGCAGATTTGTTATAGAAGTGTTTTGTTCATTACATTTGATTCTCTGACATCTTAATTCATCTCGGCATCTTAGCTTCATTCATTTCCTTATTGTCCCTCATAGCTTTTTTTTTTTTTTTTTTTTTTTTTTTTTAGGTAAATTGTAAAAGGAACTTTTTTTTTTTTTTTTTTTTTTTTTTTTTCTTTTTTTTTATTTTTATGAGGTAAATTGTAATAGGAAAGATTGTATTGAACCTTAATTTTAATGCAGTCAATTGTTTATCAGTATATCTACAGACATCACTTGTGGTTAATTTAGTGATTATTTCAATTTCTCCAATCATTCATATTGTGTACAGTGTATCAATAAACTTCACTTTGGTTTATCTATTGGTTTAATAACTGATTGATTATTTATTTCATGTAGTCAGCCAGTTGTATTTACCTAGTAGTGGTATACGGGAAATGAGTTACATTCGTAGGGTCCTATCTCCATATCTCACTGGGTCAATCTTAACTAAACTCATGAATAGTCTTGGAATTTAACTCATTGTCCAGGCGTGTGTGTGTATTAGACATAGTTTATTAATTATTAGATAGTTTACTAGAAAGTTAAGATAGTTAATTATAGACTAGATAGTTTATATTCCATCCCTTCAAGTCTTCCTAAACTACCCGAACAGAAGAGGAGGAGGGAGAGCGCCTGTGCACTTTCTTCGACGAGAACGACTGTCGCTTCAAGTTTGTGTACGGCTACGACGAGAACAAGGAGCCGGTGGTGCGCGTCCAGCAGACCCTCGAGTGCCCCCCCACCATCGACATCCTGGGTAAGCGCCCTTCTGATACACCACAGGGACACGTGCCAACCTGTGTGTGTGTGTGTGTGTGTGTGTGTTTAGTAGTAGTACCTATAGTCTTTTTTTTTTAACGAGACAAAAATCCTGACCCTTTGGCTTACTGACTGATATTTGATGCCAGGAGAAGGGAATACTACACTTCTTCTAAGTTTCAGGTGTATTTTATCATAGTTAACCATATTATTAGGTAAACATAGGCATCATTTTAAGCATGAGACCTTAAAATAGAATGGAATTTTTGCCTCGTTAAAAAAAATAGACTATGTAATGTAGTTGTATATACCTATAGTCTATAGTTAAGTCCTACCCTGAATTTTTTTTTTTTTAATCCTGTGCTCACGTGAACATGACACTGGGCGAGCGATGGTCTGGCTCGTCTCTGCCGGCCAATCAGAGACGAGACAGACCATCGCCCGCCCAGTGTTACCATGGCCGCAGGAGCACAGGAAAAAATAATCATTTCAAGTTAGATAAAATAGACTATAGTTATGAAATACGGGAAATTATCTACACTCATGAGGTCCCGTCTCCATATCTCATTTGGTTAAGTTTATCCTTATAGTATCCTTATAGTGTGTGTGTGTGTGTGTATTTACCTAGTTGTATTTACCTAGTGTGTATATGTATCTGTGTGTTAACTTCATTGTGTGTGGGTGTTTTATTAGTATTTATCAGTACATGTGTTGTGTGGGTGTTTGATCAGTATTTATGCAGTACTACATGTATTGTGTGTGTGTGTGTGTGTGTGTGTGTGGTGTGGATGTATTGTGTGTGTGTGTGTGTGTATGGGGTGTGTGGTGTGTGTGTGTGTGTTGGTGTTGTGTGTGTGTGTGTGTGTGTGTGGATGTATGTGTGGTGTGTGTGGTGTGTGTGTGTGTGTGTTGTGTGTTTGTGTGTGTTGTGTGTGTGGTGTGTGGATGTATTGTGTGGTGTGTGTGTGTGTGTGGGTGTATTGTGTGTGTGTGTGTGTGGATGTATTGTGTGTGTGTGTGATTTTGTGTGTGTGTGTGTGTGGTGTTGTGTGTGTGGGGTGTGGATGTATTGTGTGGTTGTGTGTGTGGATGTATTGTGTGTGTGGTGTGTTGTTGTGGTGTATTGGTGATGTGTGTGTGTGTGTGTGTGTGTGTGGGTGTGTGTGTGTTGTGTTTTGGTGGGGGTGTGTGTGTTGTGTGTGTGTGGTGTATTGTGTGGTGTGTGTGTGTGATGTATTTGGTGTGTGTGTGATGTGTATGTATTGTGTGTGGTGGTGTTTTTGTTGTGGTGGATGTATGTGTGTGTGTGTGTGTGTGTGTGGTATTGTATTGTGTGTGTGTGTGTATTGTGTGTGTGTGTGTGATGTATTGTGTGTGTGTGTGTGTGTGTGATGTATTGTGTGTGTGTGTGTGATGGTGTGTGTGTGTGTGATGTATGTGTGTGGTGTGTGTGGTGTGTGTGTGTATGTATTGTGTGTTGTGTGTGTGTGTGTGGATGTATTGTGTGTGTGTGTGTGTGTGATGTAGTTGTGTGTGTGTGTGTGTGTGTGATGTGTTGTGTGTGGTGTTGTGTGTGGTGTGTGTGATGTATTGTTGGTGTGTGTGTGTGTGGTGTATTTGTGTGGGTGTGTGTGTGTGTTGTGATGTTTGTGTGTGTGTGTGTGTGTGTGGATGTATTTGTGTGTGTGTGTGTGGTGTGTGGATGTATTGTGTGTGTGTGTGTGTGTGTGATGTGTGTTGTGTGTGTGTGTGGTGTATTGTGTGTGTGTGTGTGTGTGTATTGTGTGTGTGTGTGTTGTGTGTGATGTATTGTGTGTGTGTTGTGTGTGTGTGATGTATTGTGTGTGTGTGTGTGTGTGGGATGTATGTTGTGTGTGTGTGTGGTGGATGTATTGTTGTGTGTGTGGATGTATTGTGTGTGTGTGTGGATGTATTGTGTGTGTGTGTGTGTGGATGTATTGTGTGTGTGTGTGTGTGGATGTATTGTGTGTGTGTGTGGATGTATTGTGTGTGTGTGTGTGTGTGTGTGTGTGTGTGTGTGGATGTATTGTGTGTGTGCGTGGATGTATTGTGTGTGTGTGTGGATGTATTGTGTGTGTGGTGTGGATGTATTGTGTGTGTGTGTGTGTGTGGATGTATTGTGTGTGTGTGTGGATGTATGTGTGTGTGTGTGTGTGTGTGGATGTTTGTGTGTGTGTGTGTGTGCGTGGATGTATTGTGTGTGTGTGTGGATGTATTGTGTGTGTGTGTGGATGTATTGTGTGTGTGTGTGTGTGTGGATGTATTGTGTGTGTGTGTGTATTGTGTGTGTGTGGATGTATTGTGTGTGTGTGTGGATGTATTGTGTGTGTGTGTGTGTGTGGATGTATTGTGTGTGTGTGTGTGTGCGTGGATGTATTGTTGTGGTGTGTGGATGTATTGTGTGTGTGTGTGGATGTTTGATCAGTATTCATCAGTCCCTGTGTTGTGTGGGTGTGCAGGCATCGTGCTGGGCGTGATTGGAGCCATCGTGGCGGTGGGTCTGGCGCTGCTGTTCATGTGGAAGGTGCTCACCACCATCCACGACCGCCGGGAGTACGCACGCTTCGAGAAGGAGAGGATGATGGCACGATGGGACACGGTGAGTACCTAGAAACACCCTGCCGACACACACACACACACACACACATTGTTTTTGTAAGACAACACGTAGAAGAAAAGGAAGACAACCAGTTTTTATACGACACATGTTTTTGTAGATGCCTTGTTTGTTGTTAGTTTAGATTCATCAGTTTTCATGTGTGTGAGTTTATCTTTAGAGTTTTTGTATTGGATAAGGCTCTTCATAAATGCATGACAAGCCTTATCTGGTCTTATTTAATGTATTAGGTGATATAAGATGCTTTAATGCTGTTATTTATGGATGAGATTTTGATATTACCTCATGTGGAACGTTGTGATAGAATTATTATTAGCAAAAACTTCTTATGAGGTAAACTAAGGAGACGATTAGTAAGTACCTTCAATAGTCTTTCATTATTCATGGAGGATATTAATATAACCCTAATATAACACTTATAACCCATTTTTCCTTATCTTTATTATTAAGAGTATCCTTATTCATGCAGGACTTCAATAACCCATTGTTCCCCATCCTTAGGGCGAAAATCCTATCTTCAAGCAAGCAACATCCACCTTCAAGAACCCTATGTATGGAGGAGGCAAGTAGGAAAGTAAGACCTCATCCTCGTCTTTCCTCAACCTCAAGTCTTAGATCTGAAGCCTCAAGTACCACCTGTTGTCCTCCTCGGTGGCCAGGCAGGTATAGTATTTTTATTAACGAGGCGAAAATTCCGTTTATTTGAAGATCTCATGCTTAAAATTATGCCTATGTTTACCTGATGATAGGTTAACTACAGTATGGTAAAGGATAGCTGAAATTTAGAAGAAGCGTTGTATTCTCTTCTCCTGGCATCCTATATCGGGCAGTAAGCAGCAAGGAGGCAGGATTTTTCGCCTCGTTATAAAAGCAGAGTATGGATGTAGCAGGGAGGAACCAGGCGTCTGTCCCACCCCTGTGTTCTAGTAGGTGTTAGAGGTGTTCATTTTTGTTTACTTTTGTAACCCCCCGGGGGGCTCATTGGTTACGTGTGTTGACATGATTTCTTTTCTCTCTTTTTAATGACATGTTTTCTTTTCTCTTTTTTTATGACATGTTCTCTCTTTTTGTCATTTTCTCTTTATTTTATGACATGTTCTCTTTTTCTCTTTTTTATGACGTTTTCTCTTTCTTTTTTTATGGCATGTTTTCTTTTCTCTTTTTTTATGACATTTTCTCTCTTTTTATGACGTGTTTTCTCTTTTTTTTATGACATGATTTCTTTTCTCTTTTTTTTATGACACTTTCTTTTCTCTTTTTTATGTCATGTTCTCTTTTTTTATGACATGTTTTCTCTTTTTTTATGACGTTTTCTCTTTTTTATGACATTTTTCTTTTTTTATGCGTTCTCTTTTTTTATGAGTTTCCTTTTTTATGACATTTTCTCTTTTTTTATGACGTTTTCTTTTTTTATGACGTTTTCTCTTTTTTTATGACTTTTCTCTCTTTTTTATGACGTTTTCTTTCTTTTATGACGTTTTCTCTCTCTCTATGACATGTTCTCTCTTTTTTTACAGTTTTCCCTTTTTGATTCTCGTTTTTCATTACCTCTTTATTATGCACGTTTATATACCATTGCCATTGCTTTATTTGTTCCCTCTCTTTTTTATGATGTTTACCTAGTCATATTTTTATTTCTTTTCTTAGGATGTTTACTCATAGCATTTTTATTGGTTCCCTCTTTTTTATGATATTTACCCATTGCATTTATATTCCTATCATAATACCACTACGTTTATTTGTATCTAATGTTTTTTATATTTATTTTACATTGCATTTACATTATTCTTCGCCCCTCGTTGGTGTCCTCTTCATGTCAGCACTAATGAACCCTTGAGTCTGTGTAATGAAGTTAATGAAGTAGTGTAGCTAGGATAGGATAGAACCTTAGCATAGCACTGCTGGCTGACATCAGTGACACGTGCCAACCTTGTGTGTGTGTGTGTGTGTGTGTGTGTGTGTTGTGTGGATCAGGGCTGTATTATCCATAAGGCTGACTAGACTGAACCCTAGGGGCCCGCCAATTTTTTTTGCCGAGGGACTGTGAACAATTTTTTTTAATATAGTTCTTCGTGAGACCCTCAAAATGGATCTAGAGTTATGTACTGGTGTTTAGTGCCTAGCGTAGCAGGGTCAGTGGTCAGCTGTAGTGGGGTGTAAGATTGAAGTGTCGGAAGGGGCCCGAAATACCTGAAAGCCTATAGGCCCCGCCATGGGTTAATACGCCCTGGTGTGTATGTTAGTACTGTGTGTGTGTGTGAGAGTGTGTGTGTGTGTGTGTGAGTAGTGTGTGTGTGAGTAGTGTGTGTATGTGTGTGTGTGAGTAGTGTGTCCGTGTTATCTTCATTTGTAGTGTTTACTGTCAAGTCATTGTACATAATTTAGTCCCTATAGCTGCCTTATTAAGTAGTATTATAATGATTACTAGTTTCATACTCTTATTCTAATGTGCATAATCAGTTATAGAATCCCAGGATCTGTAGCTTAAGTAGTGATAAATATTATGGATAGTTTACAAAGCTTTACTAATCGTTAATCAAATGTTTATGTCAAATCGTTATCCGCTAAAAGTTTATATGAAATTGAACAATGGCTAGTCTCTGCCAGCACAGTGCCTTGTCTGTGTCATTCTGGAGGTGCCGGGTGACAGTGCCAAGATACTGCCAGGCTGACGTGATGGTGCCAAACAATGCCATCCGTCTCTGCAGTGGTCATGTGGCACTCTCAAGAATTAGGTTTGCGGTGTAACAAGAAACACACGAGGGAAGGTGTGTCGGTGTGTCACAAATGCCGTGTTTCTGAAGCTGAAACACGTGTGGTTATTGTCACAAATGTTGTTTATCTGAAATATTTTAAGATGCAGGAAAAGAAAATAATGTCTATAGTCTTCTTCTTTTTTCTTTACGAGGCAAAAATTCCGTTCTATTTTAAGGTCTAATGCTCAAAATGATGCCTATGTTTACCTCATGTAATATGGTTAACTGTAATAAAATACAATTGAAATTAAGATAAACTGTAGTATTCCCTTCTGCCATCATATATCAATCAGTAAGCAGCAAGGGGTCAGGATTTTTCGCCTCGTTAAAAAAAACTGAGTATAGTTTTGTGAGCCGAGGTTTAAGAGTGTAGTATTCATCCAATGTCAAGTTTCTAGGTGATAGGAGTGTGTGTTGTGGTGGAGAGGGCAGCCCGAGCCAGCTTCTTCAGTGTTACAGTATTCTCACACCGTCGCTTCAGCCTCACTGCACACCCAGGGCCAAGGAGGAACATAAAAGTGGCTTAACTGTACAATTATTTAATAAATTAATATATGTATTTCGTGGTGGTTATCCTCTATCACAAGGTAATAGTAACAATATATTGGTCATAATCAAGAGTTTATTTCAAAATATTAAAGATAAAACTAGATTCATACAAATGTATCTTATACTATAAAATATGTGTTGCCCTCCCAGCATGCTCCAACCACTGCCGGGCTCTGGGTAACACTAGCTCCGCCGTGCTGAGGGCAGAGCATGGAAGCCTTCACCATATGCAGTGTCACATTATACACAATACGTCATCACACATAACAAAGGCACGCTGCCGTCTCATCAAACTAGCCCACTCGTTATGTAATAATTGACCCAAATAATTTTTTTCTCACAACTCTCAACACATTCCCACTATCCTCAGAGCCAAATATTTTATCTTCTGAACCATCTTTGTAATATGCCAACACAGGCCCACCATGTCACACTCCCTAACTAAACCTGTGTCACTCCCAGCTCAGTGCAGGCTGACCTTCAGGTATACTGGTACACAATGCACAGGATCCTCTTCAGGCATCCTCAACACCCTGCAACGGCAATACACAATCTTCCTTTATGAAAATATATTTCATCTAAAAGATATCACTACCACATTGGAAGGCACGTGAAGGGAAGGCACCTCTGTTGCCCGGGGGTAATACGGCGGCACGCTGCCGAGGCCTCCCGGGGCGGCACGGCTTGGCGTTCGGGGAAGACCTTACGCTACTGTTAACTTAATTACATACATTTTAAAATTAATCAATCACAATTTTTATTAGATTAATAATAAAGTTGTAAAACCTTATGAATCAAGGTGATAAGATCATAACAAAAACAATTGACAAACACTGTTCAAACTACTACGACACAAACTAACTTGCAGGGACACACTATTGGCTGGCTGTGTGGAGGTCACTGACGCCATGGCAGGGTTGTGTCAAGGGTCATCACCAAGACCATGATTGCTATTAGAATGGTAAATAATTATGTGCTTGCACATAAACTATATATTTAAATTAAGACGAAGTGGAACACAAGAATTAAAATAATGCATGTAAACTTAATAGATGTATAGCAATTTGTCTGAAAACATATTTGATTGCTCTTGAAGATTGTTCAATAAGAACATAAAGGATTAAATTAACATCAAAGATTCAACAAACACAAACATCTCCCAGTGACAAATGACAAAACAAGAGAACCGTTCAGACAAATCACCATGCGGCGGCGCGGCGGCCGGCCGGACCTTAACACTATGAAGGTACTCGGGAAGCACCAAAGGCTAGGGGAAAGATCTCTTAGGATACTAGAGCCAGTGTGGCCTGTGGGCGTGTCCCGGGCAGACCGGCACACTGGCGGGCTGGTCCCTCGGCAAGGCACTGCAGGTCAGGGAGAGAAGCTCATGCACTAGTAGTGTGCATCACCTCTTCACAATTATTCCTTAACATTTTCCTCAGCTGTGTTGTTTTCTTCAGCTGTAGCATTTTCCTCAGCTGTGTCATTTTTCTCAGCTGTGTCGTTTTCTTCAACTGCTGCATTTTTTTCAGCTGTGTTGTTTTCTTCAGCTGATGCATTTTCTTCAGCTGCGTCATTTTCTTCAGCTGCGTCATTTTCTTCAGCTGCGTCATTTTCTTCAGCTGCGTCATTTTCTTCAGCTGCGTCATTTTCCTCAGCTGTGTCATTTTCTTCAGCTGCTACATTTTCGTCAGCTGCTGGAGGGTCGTCTGCCTCTTCTTGCTCTTCAACCTCCTTCTCAGCCTTGGTCTTATCAGCTTTCTTCCTGGCACTTCTCTTCCTGGTGACCCGAGGCTTGACGGACTTGACGCCTCGAGGCTTTTTCTCGCCCTCGGCCGAGATGTGCTTCAGGATGTGCTTCTCCAGGGCAACCTTGGAGTTGGTGCGATAGCTGCACATGTCACAGAAAAAGTTGCGCTCGCCAGTGTGTGTCTTCATGTGGATGTACAGCTGGGACTGGTAGGGGAAGAATTTGCCGCATTGCTGGCACTTGGGCAGCTTGAGGGGTCCCACGCTGAAGGGCTTGTCGTTCCGCATGACGAGGCCTTCAATACCCTTGTCTTCGTGGGCTTGGAGGCAGTGGATGATGATGCTGGCACGCGCCCACTCCCGGTGCTTGCACTCGGCGCACGAGAACGGAGCCACGTTGGTGTGCGTCTTCTTCTTGTGGTGCTTCATGTGGTAGTTGTCCTCGAACAACTCGCCGCAGTGCTCACACTTGAACTCCCTCTGCGGCATGTTCAGCTCCACGTGGCTCACCGTGCCGTCGATCCCCACCGTGCGCAGGAGGATGCGGGGGTTCTCGGCCGTCTTGTGCTTGCGGTGGATGTGGTCGCGTCACCGTCATCTTGCTGGTGGCAAAGAACTCGCACACGCTGCACCCGAACGGTTTGACGCCCGTGTGGGAGCGCATGTGGACCTTGTACTTCCAGGTGTCGTGGAAGACCTTGGAGCAGTCAGTGCAGGTGATGACCATGCGGCGGGAGGGCATCGGCTTCTTGGAGATGGTGACGATGAGGTGCACTTTGGAGCCGTCGCCGTTGTCCATGGACTCGATGTGTGCGTTGGGATGCTTGGTCTTGATGTGGCTCACCAGGTCGGTCTTGTGGGTGGCCTTCATGCCGCACGCAGCACACTCAAAGCGTCTGCGGATGATGTTTCTCCGCTTCTTGATGATGCGAGGACACAGTCCCAGGGGATCGCTCTCCTCACCCCCTTCGGTGACCTCGGTGACCTCGGCAGCCTCTGCACCCTCACCCGCCTCTGCACCCTCACCCGCCTCGGCACCCTCACCCACCTCGGCACCCTCACCCCCCTCGGCATCCTCACCCCCCTCGCCCTCCTTGTCGTCCAGCACCACCACCACCGGGGCCACGGTGGCCTCGTTTTTCTCCTCGGTCTTCCTGCGGTTCTTGGGCACGTACTTCTGCCGGGGTTCGTCCGAGTGCACGATGAGGTGGACGCTGGTCATGTGGCGCATCATGTGCTCCCGGTAGCTGGTGGAGAAGTTGCACACGTCGCACACGTACGGCTTCTCCCCCGTGTGGCAGCGCACGTGGCGCTCCAGGGAGTACTTGCTGGTGTAGATGCGGTCGCACATGGCGCAGATGTAGCGCATCTTGTTGCTGGAGTCCCGGCCCAGCGCCACGCCGTCCTCCATCATGACCTTGCGGGGCGTGTGCTTGGTGATCAGCTCGTCCAGGTCCACCTTGAGCTCGTCGATGGAGACCGGGTCGCTCCGTTCCTTCTTGATGACGTGCTGCTTGATGATGTGACTCTTGAGCTTTTCCGGGTTGACCGAGTTGAAGTTGCAGACGCGGCACTCGTACAGCTGGTTCTCGTGCTCCATCAGCATGTGTTTCCTCTGGTAGTACCGGTTGGGGAACCACTCCTCGCACACCTTGCACTTGAAGGTGTTCTTCTGCTGCTGTAAGGGTCATAGAGGTGTGTTGGTGCATCTGTCTCACTCAACTCATCCCAAACATTAATACAATATAAGTCACCCAACTACACCCACACCTCTTATCCCGTCATCAAACCAATAGAGTATAATAGCCGAACAACCATTCCCTACACCCCCTTCATCCTCCACCATACACTATCACCCACTGTTCCCCCCTCACCCCACAACCCCAGCTTACCTTGGGCTGCGAGGGAACCGTCTGCAGGATCTTGGTGGTGCCGATGGGGCCGCGGAAACTCAGCTCGGCCCCGTCGCGGCTGTCCTCGCTCATGGCGGCACCCGGATAGCCAAGCTGGGACCGCTCTGGCCCTCCAATCACCCCGCCCCTTCCCATGTCCTCATCATCATCATCATCAGACATCAGGATGAAATTTGGATCATCCTCTGCTTCCTCATCCTTATCACTGTTGTCTTCATCCACCTCCACAACCTCTTTCTCCTTATTACTGCTATCTTCATCCACCTCCACAACCTCCGCCTCCATGTCACTCATCTCTTCATCCACTTCTATAACCTCCTTCGCTGTGACCACCCTAGCACCCCTGGTTTGCCTCCTGAAGCTCCTGAAGGTGGTGGCACTAGAGGCGCCTCGCCCACTACCCTTCTTCTTCTCCGGGCTTGGTGTCTTCTCATTATTATTATTGTTATTGTTTGCAGTTGTTGTTGTTGTTGTTTCCTTGTCATTGTTGTTGTTGTTGTTCTTGTTACCCTCAGCCCCCTTGCACACCTTCTTCCTGGGACTTGTTTTTGTGGGTGTTGTGGTTGTTGTGGCTTTGTCCTTCTTCACCACCACCTCCTCCTCTTCCTCCTCCTCCTCCTCGTCCTCCTTGGCCTTCCGCTTCCTGGGGCTGCTTCCTCGGGGCGTGAGGTACTGCTGCATGGTGCCCTGCTTCCGTGGGGACGTGCCGCCCTTCTTCTTGCCTCTTGGGGCCATCTTTTTCCTCCTCCCACCTGACACACAAAGAAAATACATGGAATTAAAAACATGATGATAATGCCAAGGTGCCTAAACCCACCACAATCAATCAATCATTGGGGGCATACGCCGGGGGGCGCGTCGCCTCGCCCACATTACGACACCATTCCCGGGGGTCACCACGCGCGAATCCCCATGCAGGCTCCTTTCCCATACCAAGCAGCTCTCGACAAAAACATCAACTTGCCCCAGCCACAGCCTTGTGGGTGCCCCCTTGGCCTCCTCCACACTGGATTGTCTCTTACAGATACAAGATACAGATACAGGATCGGTTTCAGGGTAGCGTGCCACATGCCCATATATAGTCGGAAGTTGGCGCTAACGGACTATGCAGGTAATAGACTTTTTTTTAAAGAATTTTGCTCCTTTCTATTTTCGGTTCCAATTTTTATACAGCGAGTAGTATGTAAACTTTTTTGCCTGATATTCTTTTTTTCCTTCATATTTTTTTTTTCTTTTTATATATATAAGATTCTGATGGCGTATGACTTTTTTCAAGAATTTTGCTCCTCTTTCTATTTTCGGCTCCAATTTTGATTCAGTGAGTAACTAACATTTTTTCCTGATATTCTTTTTTCATTCATATTTAAATTTTTTTGTATTTATACGCCAGATTCTGGTGGTATATGACTTTTTTTTCAAGAATTTTGCTCTTTCTATTTTCGGTTCTTATTTTGATTTAGTGAGTAATTAACTTTTTTCCTTCATATTTTTTTTTTTTTTTTTTTTGTACGCCAGATTATGATGGTGTATGATTTTCTTTTATAGAATTTTGCTCTTTCTATTTTCGGTTCCAATTTGATATTGAGTAATTAACTTTTTCCTGATTTGTTTTCCTTCATAATTTTGTTTTATTGTTTTTATACGCCAGATTCTGATGGCATTATGACTTTTTTTTTAAAGAATTTTGCTCTTTCTATTTTCGGTTCCAATTTTGATACAACGAGTAATTAACTTTTTTTCCTTCATATTTTAGTTTTTTGTTTTTACAGGCCAGACTCTGGTGGTCTATGATTTGCATCCCTTAGGTCCATGGCTTCTGTCCATATATAGGCCTCATCAATTTTATCAATCACCTCTTATTCTTTTAATCTATCGCTGGCTCTATAGCTGGAGGGGCTAGCCCCCCCCAGCGAGGTTAGGTTACGTAATTAATACCCGGGCTAGGTTAGTCAACTAGCAGGGGGACTGAGGGGGCGTCGCCCCCCCCAAGTATGTCCGGAAAGTATTGGTTGAAACTGCATAGTTACCGAAAATTACTGTGACAGAAAGTTAACGATATGCTCCACTGGTCATTTGTGCAATTTCTACCATGATAATTACCAGATGAAGGGATTTTATAGATGTGAGTTGCTTATATGATAGATGACGTTAAAAAGTTATCATTAATGTCTGTCTCTCTGTGCCTTTATTTCTGTTAGTTGATCTGTCTAGGCCTGTTTATCTGTGCCTTGGTCTGTGTTTGGGTGTGTGTCTGTCTCCACGTCAAAGTGATGCGTTGGTTTGCTTGCTTGCCTGTCTGTGTGTGTGACTGTGTCCCCTAGGGACCCATCACCACCAGACCATCAACACTCGCACGTAAACAAACCAACAAATTCAAAACTACGTATTAAACAAAGGTAATTATAGCCACTTACATATACAACACCGAGTCAAACACAAGCCCCCCAGTTACTGTAGGCCTCAATACCTCAATTCATCCACAAACCAGCCATAGACAACTCCTTTACAACCCTTTGAAGGAAAAAACAACAAAATATCGAAAATAAAATCCACGGGGGCTTTTGGTTGGCCTAATCCCAGGTAGAAACAGCTGTGTGACCCACGTAGACTGTTAATATGTCACCTTTCCCTTATTTCCCGGACCCCTGTATGTTGTCAGCCTATGCTTGGGTAGTTAGGGTTGTTGTTAGTGTAGGAGGCAGGGCGGGGAGGGCGGTGCAAGGGGGTAATGCAGGTATATGCGTGGCAGAGACTCACCCTGGGTAGTGGACAAGACACTGGAATGGCGGGGACTCTACGTAGATTAATCCTCCTCATGCATAATTACTACTCGTATAGGCCTTCTGATTAACCAATTACCCTCATTCTGGTGTATTTAGAAAGGTTATTTAATGCACTATTTGTGGTGAAAAGGAATAATGGCATTAATCCCTATATCAAACAGAAATTAGATACTTAGTTTCACACCAACAAAACTTTGATTACATTGAAATTTGATTCAGAACGTTTGTAATCATTTATGTTATCTAAAATACTCATTGTTATTTTTTTATGATTTGTTTTCTTTATTGTTATGTTTTAGTTGTTCTTTGTGCCGTAAAAGAGAAGCTATACAAAGAGAGCTTGATGAGTGACGTCAGTTCTTCCTTCATCACACCGCCACCATGTCGAAGAGAGGTAAGCCACTCATCTTTACTTTATCTTCAATTATCTGTGTCATCCATTAATACACAGATACATCCATGCACTGTAACTATAATACAACATCTTAGGAGTATGTGTAGTGTGTATGAATGTTGTATTATATCTGTGAGTGGCTAAAGTAGATGTGTAAATGTTCTTGTGCGAACCAAAACATACCACGGACGGCTCGGGTGGAAATTGGACCGTGAATGTGCTCTGTATTTTATCTTATTTAGCCGTTTATGTGTAGCGTCACTAGGTGCTTGCTGCTGTGTGCATGTGTGAATACTGTTATTGATGCTCCAGAAGTATGTCTATAGTACTCTAGACGTGATTTAAGGATATTTTAAGCACGGTTACGTAGTATTTTTATACCTTGCCCGCGCCCTCACACCCTTCCTTCGCCCTGCAGGACGTGGAGCCACGTCGGGAGGCAAGTTCCGGATCTCCCTCGGCCTGCCCGTGGGCGCCGTCATGAGCTGCGCTGATAACACGGGTAAGAGAGTGGTGGTGGTGCACCTGCTTAGCTATTGTTAAGCACAGCTGGGCTCTAGGCTGCCTCGGCACTCACGTTGTCTGTATCATTTCTGCCTTGGCGTTACCGGGAACGCTTCACTTCAGGAAACCTAAAATATAAAGGGGTTGTGTATTTTATCTGGCATTTCTCATGTATTTCTAGAGTTCCTCTCTGGGGTATCTGGAACTCTCGCCGACAATTTTTCACATCGGGAACAGTTCCAGTTCTTAATCTATTATGTTACCTAATATATACACTTAATAAGCTCATTTAAGACTAGAAATACAATTATATTGTTGTCTTTGAAAAATGTGGAGGGTCAACTATGAAATGCCGTTTATTATTCCTTTTCATCTATTCGAAGTGGAACGAACTTTCGCCAAAAATGTTCACGTCGGCGAGAGTTCTCGGTTGGTGTTTCAGCGACAGTTCCATAAACCCAATGTTGCCTTGATGTTTTTTGCTGTAACAGTTGTTTTTTTCCTCCAGGCGCCAAAAACCTGTACATTATCGCCGTGCAGGGCATCAAGGGGCGTTTGAACCGCCTGCCCGCTGCCGCCGTGGGCGACATCGTGGCCGCAACCGTCAAGAAGGGCAAGCCCGAGCTCAGGAAGAAGGGTGCGTGGCGCTCTTATCAACCTCAATAGTCAACCTAACGCCCCTTTTATTTTATTCTTGCATTTAATTTTACTTTCTTACCTTTAATATAACTTTACTTTTTCAATTTTATCAACAAGCAGCATAGAGTTAACATTTCCATGGCCACAGATAACTAAATACTATCTTTATTCTACCTTTACAGAGGTCGTTATTGCGCCTATACTTGCATCTGTTCTCACCACTAGTCAAGCTACCTTCCCTGTTTTGATACCTTTTGAGCTACTCTATTTATCCAGCTTATCTTTCCTCTTCAGTGTATGTGTTACCATTTTACTCCCTACTTAAGTGTATCTATTTTTATTTTTTGTTATTACGTTACGTGGGACTAACTAAAGGCTCAAAAAAGAAGTTTAAAGAAACCCTGCTAAGTGCCAGACTATAATTGTTCATCCTTCACTTATCTGTGCACTCAATCAGTTATCACACCACAGTCCTTCACAGTGCCAAGTCCTCTTCTAAACCCCCGCACAGTGCACTAATCTCCTCGTCTCACCCCTGCAGTGCACCCTGCCGTGGTGGTGCGGCAGAGGAAACCCTACCGCAGGAAGGACGGCGTTTTCATCTACTTTGAGGACAACGCGGGAGTCATTGTCAACAACAAGGGCGAGATGAAAGGTGAGGACACGAGGCAGGAGGGAGAGAGAGACTGTGGTTATAAAAAATGGCATGACAAGTTATTATGTTATTGAATGACATTAAGTGTGGTATTGCTTACTGTGTTAAAATTCATTCACTTATCATTACAACAAGGGCGAGATGAAAGGTGAGGGAGGAGGGAGAGTGTGGTAATGAATTATGACATGACAAGTAATTACTATGTTATATAAGTAATGATATTTATTAAGTGTAGTATCATTGCTTACTATGTTCAAACTGAAGTCCCTCAATTTGTCTTTCTGACCCGTGTATTGTTGTTGTTGTATTGTAGACCGTGATTGTTCCTTTAAGCCCTTCACGCCCAGATCTTTCCTTTGCTCCAAAAAATTGTCTGTTGTTAGCCATAAAATTACGAAAAGTAACTGAATATACCAAATTAGTTAGTCGACGAGGATACTAAACAGGTCATATCTATAAAACATTGCTTATAGTCACTAAATATCTTCTAATGGTAGTCAAATTACAATGGAAATTACGTTCTGGGTCTCAAGGGGTTATCAGTGGTGGTGTCCATGAGGGTTCTGTCCTATCGTACTCTCTTAGTCTTCATCAAAGAACTTATCTAACGTAAAGTCCTAGCCACTCATGCTGATGACTACCTTGCATCTTTTCAACGTCATTCTTCAGTTTTTCAACTTTGTAGGATGTAAAATTTTATAATTCATAGAGTCTAAAGCTTTTTGCCTCATCACCTCCCCTCCTTTAGCTGACTGTCCTCAATCTGTTACTATACCGCTGCAGCGTTGCTTCCCCCAGGCAAGGAACTTAAATTTGGATAGCCAACAACCCGTATAAGAAAGCTTAACATTTGTCCCTGTTACTGCTGGATGCATTTTTAACCCCTTCACGCCCAGATTTTTCCTTTGCTATAAAAAAATGTATGTTATCGAGCCGTAAATAACGAAAAGTAACTGAATATAACAAATTAGTTAGTCGACAAGGATACTAGACAGGTCATATCTATAAAATATTGCTTATATTCACTAAAAATCGTCTAATGGTACCCAAATTGCAATGAAAATTACGTTCTGGGTCTCAAGGGGTTAAGCTCAGTAGTACAACAGTGCACACGAATCTCAGTGATTGAAGAATTAGGAGAGAGATAAATGAGCCTCCACTAACTGTGTTGCCTTCCCCCCCCAGGCTCGGCCATCACAGGTCCCGTGGCCAAGGAGTGTGCCGATCTGTGGCCCAGGATTGCCTCCAATGCTGGGTCCATCGCCTAAGTAGAAGAATAAAAAAAAGGAAAAAAAAATCATACCCTGGTCTTTCTCCCCTTACGACACCTAGTTGTTAGTGAAGAGAAAAGAACTTACAGAAGATAGGAAGGTTCTAGGACCATCAAGTCGTGTCCTATTAGGGTACAGTAAGTATGTGTGTAAGAACCTAAGAAAATAAGGAAGCTACAAGAGACCGCGAGACCTACACGTGGTAGTTCCTGTTACTTAACACTACCTACATCCACCTTTCATCCCCATCCATCAAAGTGTACCTCACAGGGGGAGAAGATGAAGTAGAGGGATACTAAGCAATGGTAAGCAGTAACGCATCTTTCAATGCTGTCTTATGTAGGATTCACACCAGTTGTTTCAGTGACTAACGCATTGGTAGGATTTGTGAAGGCAATTATATTTTGTTTCTTTAATCTTTCATACATAATCTCTTATTAAAGAAACTTAACCCTTCCCCTTTTTATGCTTTGTCATAGTGCCATATGACCTCTGATGTCAGGCACATTTTCCCCTTGTTTTGCATGAAATCAAACAATCTCATCGTGTAGAGGCATAAAAACCCAAAGCAGTTTCTTCACTTATTCTATTTGAGTATTGTTGTAAAGACAGTTGGGTGTGAGGGTTTATTGTCTACTGCTTCATCAGTGCCAAAGTAGTACAACATTCTACAAAAAACTTGGCACTTTTTCCCCTTTTTTGGCATTTAAATCAATCGATCCTTAAAAAAATGGCACTTTTTCCCCTTTTTTGGCATTTCAATCAATCAATCCTTAAAAAATGGCACTTTTTCCCCTTTTTTGGCATTTAAATCAATCGATCCTTAAAAAAATGGCACTTTCCCCTTTTTTGGCATTTAAATCAATCCTTAAAAAATGGCACTTTTTCCCCTTTTTTGGCATTTAAATCAATCAATCCTTTAAAAAAATGGCACTTTTTCCCCTTTTTTGGCATTAAACAATATATTCTAAAAAAAACACGCACATTTTCCCATTTTTTGGCATTAAATCCTCAAAAAAAAAAAAAATGCATAGTTCAGTGGTGAAAGTAAAAGACATGCTCAGTAGGGGCCATATTCTAGAATTTTTCTCCACCCGTTGTATCGGTTTTTGGTATACAAGAATCAAAATACGACGCAACGCGTCGAGCTCAGGGTGGAGGTTTGAGTCAGCTGATTGGCGACAACTTGCACATCCCCCCTTCACCCCGCTCTCCACTTATTCCATCGTATTTCTTCCCAGACCATTACAGGAAAGTTTTCAACACAACCGAGAGTGACAGCCATACACTGTGAATGCACATGTGTCATCATTAAGGTAAAATCTGGTCCAGGAGGCCTTATATAGGTGTGTTAACTTGTGAGGAAGCCGGGCGGCGGCGGGAGAATGGAGGTGGCCATTGTGTGGAGCAGTGGCGGCGGGCCGTTCAAATGTACTCGCAAGCATCACTCAGGCCAATTTTTTCTGCACCAACGCCTCAGACAAGTGGCGAACACTAACTTAGCTATTATTTTAATGTCAGAAATGATAAATTTCACTAGTAAAATGTATTAGATATGTATAAAACAGTCAAAATACTGATGCCGCTTTGGGCTCGCTTGTGTTGGTACGCCTGTCAAATATCCACCAGTCGGGGCAGTTCTTGTAGATCTCACCAGTGGAGGTACGACGGTGGAAAATCTCCACCGGCCGGGATTTGACGAGCATTCTTGAATATAGCCCAAGATAAGCTTATTTAGTGTGCCCTTAATGGTTTATAATGACATCATTCATAATTGTTCATAGATTGTACCCATCTGCACGCGCTATTACCTAAATCAAGAATTCTTACAATAACTAAACACAACATAATCCGTTCATTGAATTGTTTGTTGAAGCAGTTGCGACGACAAACCATCATACTAAACTGTCTATACAACAAAGTAAGTGAAGAAACTGCGTTGTCCACAGTGATAGTTTATTCCAGTGAAAGAGTAATTTACAGCAAAAAGAGTAATGAAAACAAACTCCTTGGTCCAGAAACACCCAGCTTTTAATACTCACGCTTCTAAACACAGCATTTCACGTCACACCTGTACGGCTATTAACCACCTGTCCATCATTAAGTGTTGATGTGGTGCTTGCTTTCTCTACTTGTAAGCATAGGCCTTCCAACAATGCAGGAAAATGAGTAGAATAATTTGTATTTATAATGATATCAGTGTTCCGTATTGCTGTTAAGTTATGTCGAGCTATTGATACTTGTGTGTGTGTGTTTGCCTTCCAACAATGCAGGAAAATGAAGTAGTTTGCATTGATCGTATCTGTTAGTTAAGGTCTCAGGTAATCATTCCTTTAAAGTTGACGAGGGTAGCTTTTACTGTAATACCAACTGTTAGTAAGATGATGTGTGTCTGTATGAAGAGGTTGAGGCAATGGATAGAGATAGCTGGAAATAATCATATATAGACACTTCATTATTTTTTAACTTGGATAGAAGTACGGGGCACGTTAAATAGTAGACGAGGATATGACCACCAGTTTTACCTCTTAAAATGATGTTTAGAGATAGAAACATGCAGGAACCCTCATCTGCTCCTCCTACGCTCTCCCTCACCTCACTTGTTGGAGAAAGTTTGATTTACTCTTTCAACCTTCACTGCCCTTTTATTTGCCTCTCTAATGCATGCACGTGTGTGTGTGTTTAGGGAATCAAGGAGTCTAATCTATACACTGACGTCTAGTTATATTATATTCCTGCACATTTCTCCCTTTTTTGGCATTAAATCAATCAATCAATCTATAATGTTCCTGAAGGGGTGATCAAAGCAGAATTAAGAGTCTTCATTTACACCTGTCCATGCACTTAATTCACCTTAATTCATAACATCAATCATTAATTACCGTTGATAGTTGTAGAGGTAGTAGTTATTGTTGTAGTAGTGTTAGATGGAAGAGATAATTAATTGCCGTTCATAGTTGTAGTAGTAAGAGTAGGTAGAGGTAGTAGTTATCGTTGTAGTAGGTAGAGGTAGTAGTTATCGTGTAGTAGTAGAGGTAGTAGTTATTGTTGTAGTAGTAGGTTTAGTTATGTGTAGTAGGTAGGGTATAGTTATCGTTGTAGTAGGTAGAGGTAGTAGTTATCGTTGTAGTAGGTAGAGGTAGTAGTTATCGTTGTAGTAGGTAGAGGTAGTAGTTATCGTTGTAGTAGGTAGAGGTAGTAGTTATCGTTGTAGTAGGTAGAGGTAGTAGTTATCGTTGTAGTAGTGTAGTTGTAGTAGTGTTAGGTGGAAAGAGAGAATTCGAAAGTTTGCCCCGTACAGTACATTAGTATTCATTTGTCACCTTCACAGTCATAGAAGTAGAAAGTGACTAACGACAGATTGATTATTTCTCTCCGTTGCAATATTACGGTGACAGTGAAAGGTCGGGGGAGGAAATAACATTTTTTCGTCATCAAGATTTCGTCATTCATTCAAAAAAATGAGTCAATCGTAAGAAGGTGGAAAAAATTTAATCAGGAGGAGATTTTAATTACTAGTGAAGGGGATGATGGGGCGAGAGAAAGAGAGAGAAGCTTGAGAAGATCATTGTTTTGTTAAGATAAAAGAAATATGAATGTTTATATGCAACACTACAATTATAAATGACGATGCAGTTTTAATGATACTAGACTATATAAATGTGGCTATTTTTTTTTATATACACCATGTTCCCTGTTTTTTATTGGCGCTATCGGACATCGGCCAAGAGAAAGTAAAAGGACTCTAGCTGTCAGAAGAAGAAAAAACGTGTTACGCACCCTCACTCGTGCCTCTAGGATAAGAACCGGAGAAAGGAAGCTGTGAAGTAAGAGCAAAGTAAAACAAGAAAAAGAAGGAGGAATAGTGCAAGCGAGCAGGAGGGAGGGAGGGAAAGTAGAGATAGAGGTTACAGGTAGCTAGTGGGTGTTCGGCTGTGAGGAGAGATACATGTTAGCACACACCTCACACACACCTCCCACGCACACACATATACACACACACACCAAAACCACCCACTACACAACCGCACATAACACGGACGTAACCACACCGAGGCAATTCGCTGTTGAAGTTGAACGTTTCTAATGTGACGCGAGAGTTGATAGTGCCATGTCGCCGCTTGTGGTAGTGACGGTGGTGGTAGCGGCGGTGATAGTGGTAGTACGCGGTCAAAGGGCATTCACAGACCACCCTAGACCATTCGGGGGCGTGTCCAGAAGGCCCTTAGAACGCGAGGATGCTCATTTTATCCACCGTGAAGGACCTGGGGACTTTTTTAACCTGAGAACACTGTCGCTAAAAGATCCCGGACACCGTATTCACAACCCACCACGTCTTGCTCCTTCACGGCCGCCTTCAGGAGTCCCGCGCCCACGCCCTGGCTCTCTCTCAGGCCCTATAGACGGGTTCAGACCAAGACCAAGACCTCATCCACCTCCTCATCCACCTCACCACCACGGCGCCACTCCACCACCTCCACAGCCACACCGCAAAACCAAGGGCGGATTCTATACTACTTCTGTCAACGAACATACTGGCGAAGGTAGTAGAAGTGGGGGTGATGGTGGAAGTAGCAGTAGTAGTGGTGACTGGTGATAGTAGAAGTAGTAATCGGTGGCTTTAGTAGTAGTAGTATATATATATATATAGTAGACGTGAGAAAAAGTAGAGAAGCTAGCAGGTAGTCTAGCTGGCGAAGGTAGAAGTGAGAAGAGCTGAGCTTATCTACACTAATAAGAAAATAGGATGTAGTTAATTGGTTTTAGGCTATTTGATAACAGACAAATTGGAATATTAACTCACGAAGGATGTAATGATAGCTTTTTACATAAGCTATATAGGCTTATAAGATGCTATTTTTGTATAGGCAGTGCTCTTATATAAGCTCTCATTTCTAGCTAGAAGTCGTATATAATAGTAGTAGAGTAGTGGTGTTGGTGGCAGTAGTAGTAGTGGTGATGGTAGAAGTAGTAGTAGTAGTAAGCGGTGGCTTTATAGTAGTATATAGCAGTAGAAACACTTGCCAACAAGAAACCCACACTCTCTCCTCCATCAGTCATTCACCCACTCCATCAACTCCCCCTTCCCTCTACACCCCCTCGTCCCCTATGCACCCCCTCTACCCCTCTCCCTTCACCCCACTCCGTTCCTATCCCCCTACCCCTACCCTTCACCCAACTCCCCTTCCCGGTGACGCGAAAGGCTGTTTGTGGTGGTGAAAGTAAGAATCCATCCATCTCGATCCTAGGTAGATAGATAGATAGATAGGTTTAGTAGGTATATAGGAGTAGTAGCAGATAGGTATTAGTAGACTAGTAGTATATACGTGCACTCACAAATTACAGTTTATGAAGTACCAACCGAGAAGTCCCGGGTTCGATCCCCGGGCGGAGCGAAGATAGATGGGTGGTCTTTCTTAAAACCCAAGCCCCTGTCCACCCAGCAGTGAATGGGTACCGGGTGTTAGCCGGGGGTTTGTGACCCCTCTCCCGGGGTGGTGGCTTCGGCCAACACTAAGCTGCAGCGGTAGATCACTATATACGGCTCTGAGGAATTATCCTCTAAAGTTTAGAGGATAATTCCTCAGAGCCATCTCTACAGATGAGAGAGAGAGAGGGGGGGGAAAGGGGAGGCGCAGGACTATTATTAATGCTTCTATGCAATCTCGCGTACAACCTCTCTCTCTCTCTCTCTCTCTCTCTCTCTCTCTCTCTCTCTCTCTCTCTCCTCTTGCATCATCATAAGGAAAGGGAAAGATGATAAAAAAGGTAAAAATCAAGCAATAAAAACCACCTCAGCCACAACGCAGCGCACCGTTACCTGCTCTCTCTCTCTCTCTCTCTCTCTCTCTCTCTCTCTATATATATATATATATATATATATATATATATATATATATATAGAGAGAGAGAGAGAGAGAGAGAGAGAGAGAGAGAGAGAGAGCAGGTATAGGTAACGGTAGAGTACCTCTTGTTTCTCTTGTTTTCTTGTTTGTTTTGTTTAGAGGATAATGCCTCAGAGCCATAGTGATCTACCGCTGCTGCATATTAGTGTTGGCCGAAGCCACCACCCCGGGGGGGAGGTTACAAACCCCCGGCTGGCACCCGGTACCCATTCACTGCTGGATGGACAGGGGCTAGGGATTTAAGAAAGACCACCCATCTATCTTTCGCTCCGCCCGGGGACCGTACCTATGGTAACGGTGCGCTGCGTGTGGCTGAGGTGGTTTTTATTACTTGATTTTTACCTTTTTTATCATCTTTCCCTTTCCTTGTGATGATGCAAGAGAGAGAGAGAGAGGAATTATACGCGAAATTGCATAGAAGCATTAATAATAGTCCTGCGCCTCCCCCCCCCCCTCTCTCTCTCTCTCTCATCATTATTATTATTGTTATCATTATTATCCTGTCTCTTCTAGGTCCAGGGGGATGCCAGACTAAGGAAGGTTTTTTCTTCGCTGGGCAGACGTGGTACTCGAAAGGTTGTCGAAGACGCACATGCATTCACTTCCGCGGCAAGTTCCTCACAGAGACGGATTCGTAAGTATATGACTTTGGGTGCTCGAACGTGTGCCTGTGTTGTTGTTGTTGTTATTATTATTATTATTATTATTATTATTATTATTATTATTATTATTATTATTTTATTATTATTATTATTACCACCATCACTACTTTCACCATTACCACACATCACTTCACTTTTCTTTTTCATCACAAAGGACTGGCCAATGGCAAAAAAAAAGAAAAAAAAGAGGTAACCAAAAGCCTGCCTATATGGTTGGCAGTCCCTATAAAGAAGACAGTACGCAAGAGAATAAAGAAAGGGAGGTGGGCCAATTTAGTTCGGGAGGTGTCTTGTCAACTCCTCTCTTGAAAATATTTAAGTCGTACGTAAGGTGCCTTGCACTGACGTCACGATCTAGCGTCTTCAAGCCAAATGCCGCCCGTCGGAGCGAGCTGGAGGACCAACAAACCACTTGCCGCCCGTGTTTGCCAGCTTATGGTAATTTTCGCCTACTAGATATATGTTTATCAGTATAAAAAGTATACTGTTATCTTCGGAAATGTTTGTTCTATAATATTACCAAATAAAAAACCGTAAACACACTAAATAACTGCCATTATGAGTCTCTCAAGAAATATGCATGAACTTAATATTCTATTAAACTCTTCGTCATTGAATACTTTGCGAGAAAACTTTTTACATGGAGAATATCAATAGAAGCGGAATTTCATTAGCTTTCTATTGATATATTTCGTTTTCTGATAAATGAATTATCAGCATGCATAAATTTGCGTTAACTAAATAAACAACACCATCAATCTGGAAAAATTACCCGATTTCATGATGTTATTCATTTAGTTAACGCTCATTTATGCATGGTTCTAATTAATTTATCAGAAAACGAAATGTATCAATGGAAAGCTAATGAAATTCCGCTTCTATTCATATTCTCTATGTAAAAAGTTTTCTTGCAAAGTATTAAATGACGAAGAGTTTAATAGAATATTAAGTTCATGCATATTTCTTGAGAGTCTCATAATGGCAGTTATTTAGTGTGTTTTACGGTTTTTTTTATTTAATAATATTATAGAACAAACATTTCCGAAGATAACAGTATACCTTTTATAGGCCTCTTCCATTTGTGCCCAAGTTGCATGAACCAGTTCTTTCAGTTCAGGGTTGGGTTCTGGGTTCAGGGTTGGGTTCGCGTGTCACAAATGGAACGCAAAAACCCCGTTTTTTGTTTACAAACATACTCAGCTGGCGAGGCAATTTAAGAGAGAGAGAGAGAGAGAGAGAGAGAGAGAGAGAGAGAGAGAGAGAGAGAGAGAGAGAGAGAGAGAGAGAGAGAGAGATACCGAGAGAGAGAGAGAGAGATAACAAGAGAGAGATAACGAGAGAGAGAGATAACAAGATAGAGAGAGAGATAACGAGAGAGAGAGAGAGATAACGAGAGATATAACTCAGCTAGCTGCTATGTGAAGGGATCATATCAAGTTTAAGATCGCGGGACCGCATGGCCTCCACCAGGGCCTCTTTTATGCCGTCTGACATCCTCTCCGACTCGTGCATGCGGAAAACCCTTCACGATAAGAGAAATAGGGCCCAAGGCGACCATTGTTTGTTATGAACTGAAAACTCTACCCAAGCTACCCACCTCTCAATGTGAGTAGAGAAAGTTCAAGGGTTTTGCCGAGTCACTACGCGCGTTGCCTCTGACCCAGGTTTTCGTGCGCAAATGGAACGCCTGAACTCTTGGGTTCCGTGAACTGGTTCTTGAAATGTCGCAAATGGAAGAGGCCTTATACTGATAAACATATATTTAGTATGGGAAAATGACCATAAGCTGGCAAACACGGGCGGCAAGTGGAGTTTGTTGGTCCTCCAGCTCACATTTCCCGCGTTTTTCGCCTGCACAGCGAGGGCTGTGACGTCACGTGCAAGGCACCTATAGAAGGTGGAAAAATAGAAAATACTACTATTATTATCATTACTATTTTTCTTTTTTTTCCCCCTCTGCATTAAGTCATAGGAAGGTTGAAAAATATAAACTACTTCTGCTAGCATGGATTTTTTACTATTTCCTTTTTTCTCTCTCTGCAGCTGTGATTCTGAGATCTTCAACACTACCTACAAATGCGTCGTGCAAGTAGACACGACAGCTGACTTCCCCCGCTGCTGTCCTACCTACCACTGTAACCAGGATAACCTCGGCAACTCCGTCTAGGCTCAGTTCTCCCAGGAAAGTAGGAACAGTACAGTAGATACATCGCAGTCAGCTTCCTTCTATTTGAGTTACCCTTAAAAATCTCTCACAAGTTTCGTTTTCTTTGGTAGTCGTTGAGTTTCTGTTGAGTGTAGAGTGCCATATGACCTCTGATGTCTGGCACATTTCCCCCTTTTTAGCATTAATTTAATTCTGTAGACTGTAGAGGTAAAGAAAATGAGTAATGGGTGTTGTAGTAAAGGTGTGTAGAATGGGATAATGTCCTTGTGTAGTATTGTAGTTAATTAATGTGAATAATTTCTTTTCTTTTCGTATTTTCGTACTGTAATCATACTAATCTATATTTATGTTGGTTATGTTATGGTGTGTTAGTATGTGTGTGTGTGTGTGTGTGTGTGTGTTCAAGGCCTACAAACGATTGGATTATTTATTACTCGTCATTTGCTACGCACTATTTATTATTTGTAGGCCATGATTTCTCTCTTGCTGTATGCTTTCCCTTTAGAGCAATGAAGGTTTTTAATTATATATGCTGATATTTTCGCTTTCAATACCACTAAGTCAATCAAAAAGTGTGATCGTGGGCTCGGGAACATAAGGAAGAGTCTGGTTGTACACTGACACCTGTTGGCGGGATGAGGAACCAAGCAGACAGCACAGCGCTCGTTTTAGGCACCTCCTTCTTCTCACCTTTCTCCCCACACCCGCTCCCCCCCCTACCCCCCTTTTACCCCCTTCCTTCCTACAAAACTATACCAACACTATTACTAACTCACATCATTCAAGACTTAGATAACATTATAGGTCAAGTATTTATTGGTCAGAGGTCAATAGGTAAGGGCGTGGGAAGGAAATAAGAGGAAGGGTTTAGTGTTTCGAAGCAGTGTTACAGTGTTGAGTTCCTTGAGTAATCCGATACGAGCTACAGTCGAGGGCGAGGCGGTGAGATGGCAGGACGCGTGTACTGGCAGCTGGGAGGAGGAGGAGGATGAATTTTAGCCAAT
>JACEEZ010002285.1:10652-52819 GCA_016584305.1 Chionoecetes opilio
CACCTTAATAACTCATTACTAAGCTTTAATAGAAGAGTAAGAGGTTATTTATTGTGATATAACGGTATATTGCAAGCGTTTTTCATAGTTTCTTGTAAACTGTAGCGTTATTGTATATATACAAGAAGTTTTACTTATCATATTGCTATAAACCCATAAAATGTAGTGTTTTCAACGATTTTAGCTAGTTATCAGTGATATATAGCTGTTTTCCTACAAATTGAAGTATAAAATCCTTTTTTTAGAATAATTTGCAGCTATAAGTAGCTTACATTACATTAAGCTATTAAATAGAAGAGTAAGAGGTTATTTATTGTGATATAACGGTATATTGCAAGCGTTTTTCATTGTTTCTTGTAAACTGTAGCGTTATTGTATATATACAAGTAGTTTTACTGGTCATATTGCTATAAACCTATAAAATGTAGTGTTTTCAATGATATTAGCTATTTATCGTTGATTTGTAGCTGTTTTCCTACAAATTGAAGTATACAATCCTTTTTTTAGAATATTTTGCACCTATAAATAGCTTACATTACATTAAGCTAATAAATAGAAGAGTAGGAGTAAATTTATTGTGATATAACGGTATATTCCAAGCGTTTTTCATAGTTTCTTGTAATCTGTAGCGTTATTGTATTTATACAAGTAGTTTTTTTTATTATATTGCTATAAACCCATAAAATGTAGTGTTTTCAATGATTTTAGCTAGTTATCAGTGATATATAGCTGTTTTCCTACAAATTGAAGTATAAAATCCTTTTTTTAGAATAATTTGCAGCTATAAGTAGCTTACATTACATTAAGCTATTAAATAGAAGAGTAAGAGGTTATTTATTGTGATATAACGGTATATAGCAAGCGTTTTTCATAGTTTCTTCTAAACTGTTGCGGTATTGTATATATACAAGTAGTTTTACTTATCATATTGCTATAAACCCATAAAATGTAGTGTTTTCAATGATATTAGCTATTTATCGGTGATATATAGCTGTTTTCCTACAAATTGAAGTATAAAATCCTCTTTTTAGAATAATTTGCACATATAAATAGCTTACATAAATTAAGCTAATAAATAGAAGAGTAAGAGGTTATTTATTGTGATATAACGGTATATTGCAAGCGTTTTTCATAGTTTCTTGTAAACTGTAGCGTTATTGTATATATACAAGTAGTTTTACTTATCATATTGCTATAAACCCATAAAATGTAGTGTTTTCAATGATATTAGCTATTTATCGTTGATAGATAGCTGTTTTCCTACAAATTGAGGTATACAATCCTGTTTTTAGAATAATTTGCACCTATAAGTAGCTTATATTACATTAAGCTATTAAATAGAAGAGTAAGAGGTTATTTCTTGTGATATAACGGTATATTGCATGTGTTTTTCATAATTTCTTGTAAACCGGAGCGTTATTGTATTTATACAAGTAGTTTTACTTATCAGATTGCTATAAACATATAAAATGTAGTGTTTTCAATGATATTAGCTATTTATCGGTGATATATAGCTGTTTTCCTACAAATTGAAGTATACAATCCTTTTTTTAGAATAATTTGCACCTATAATAAGCTTACATTACATTAAGCTATTAAATAGAAGAGTAAGAGGTTATTTATTGTGATATAACGGTATATTGCAAGCGTTTTTCATAGTTTCTTGTAAACTGTAGCGTTATTGTATATATACAAGAAGTTTTACTTATCATATTGCTATAAACCCATAAAATGTAGTGTTTTCAATGATTTTAGCTAGTTATCAGTGATATATAGCTGTTTTCCTACAAATTGAAGTATAAAATCCTTTTTTTAAAATAATTTGCAGCTATAAGTAGCTTACATTACATTAAGCTATTAAATAGCAGAGTAAGAGGTTATTTAATGTGATATAACGGTATATAGCAAGCGTTTTTCATAGTTTCTTCTAAACTGTAGCGGTATTGTATATATACAAGTAGTTTTACTTATCAGATTGCTATAAACCTATAAAATGTAGTGTTTTCAATGATATTAGCTATTTATCGGTGATATATAGCTGTTTTCCTACAAATTGATGTATACAATCCTTTTTTTAGAATAATTTGCACCTATAAGTAGCTTACATTACATTAAGCTATTAAATAGAAGAGTAAGAGGTTATTTATTGTGATATAACGGTATATTGCAAGCGTTTTTCATAGTTTCTTGTAAACTGTAGCGTTATTGTATATATACAAATAGTTTTACCTATTATATTGCGCTTAACCCATAAAATGTAGTGTTTTCAATGATTTTAGATAGTTATCAGTGATATATAGCTGTTTTCCTACAAATTGAAGTATAAAATCATCTTTTTATAATAATTTGCACCTATAAGTAGCTTACATTACATTAAGCTATTAAATAGAAGAGTAAGAGGTTATTTATTGTGATATAACGGTATATTGCAAGCGTTTTTCATAGTTTCTTATAAACTGTAACGTTATTGTATATATACAAGTAGTTTTACTTATCATATTGCTACAAACCCATAAAATGTAGTGTTTTCAATGATATTAGCTATTTATCGGTGATATATAGCTGTTTTCCTACAAATTGAAGTATAAAATCCTCTTTTTAGAATAATTTGCACCTATATGTAGCTTACATTACATTAAGCTATTAAATAGAAGAGTAAGAGGTTATTTATTGTGATATAACGATATATTGCAAGCGTTTTTCATAATTTCTTCTAAACTGTAGCGTTATTGTATATATACAAGTAGTTTTACTTATCATATTGCTATAAACCCATAAAATGTAGTGTTTTCAATGATTTTAGCTAGCTATCAGTGATATATAGCTGTTTTCCTACAAATTGAAGTATAAAATCCTTTTTTTAGAATAATTTGGAGCTATAAGTAGCTTACATTACATTAAGCTATTAAATAGAAGAGTACGAGGTTATTTATTGTGATATACTGGTATATTGCAAGCGTTTTTCATAGTTTCTTGTCAACTGTAGCGTTATTGTATATATACAAGTAGTTTTACTGATCATATTGCTATAAACACATAAAATGTAGTGTTTTCAATGATATTAGCTATATATCGGTGATATATAGCTGTTTTCCTACAAATTGAAGTATACAATCCTTTTTTTAGAATAATTTGCACCTATAAGTAGCTTACATTACATTAAGCTATTAAATAGAAGAGTAGGAGGTTATTTATTGTGATATAACGGTATATTGCAAGCGTTTTTCATAGTTTCTTGTAAACTGTAGCGTTATTGTATATATACAAGTAGTTTTACTTATTATATTGCTATAAACCCATAAAATTAGGTTTTCAATGATTTAGTATTTATCTATAAGCTTTTTCGACAAATTGGTTTTAAATCCATTTAAGTATAAATCTCTTTATAGAAAATTACATACATAAGAGCTTAAATAAAGTAAGTTTAATATATGTGATATAGGTTATATTGCAACGGTATATTTGCAACGTTTTTAAACTAGTGTTTTGTAATACAAGTACGTTTTATTATCATTTTCTATTACAACCATAAGTAGTGTATTCCAATGAATTGTAGTATTTATGATTTAGCTAGTTTTATATTAAATGTTATAAATCCTCATTTGAAGTAAATCCCTTTAGAATAAGTAGTTGCACTTACATAAGCTATTAATAAATGAAGATTTAATTTATTGTGATAAAGGTTATTTCAAGGTTTTTCACGTTTTGAACGTTTTAGGTTTTGTAAATTACAAGTTATTGTATATATATGTAGTTTAAACTATAAAATGTAGTGTATCTAAATATTAGTTTTTCGTGATATTAGCTGTTTTTCGACAAATGAAGTATAAAATCTCTTTTTAGAACAATTTTTACCTATAAATCCTTTTAGATAATTTTACCTATAAATACTAACATATAGAGCTTATTAATTGAAGATAAAGGTATATTTAATTTTTACGTATTTGAAACGTGTCGTTATGTATTTCTCAAAGTTTTACTTTCATATGTATACAAAATTAGTTTTTCATATGATATAAACCTAAATATCGGTGATATGCTGTTTTCCTAAAATGAATATACAATCTTTTTTAGATAATGCCTTATAACTACATAATTAAGTATTAAATAGATTAGGTAGAGGTTATTTCATTGATTTAACGGTATATGCAAGCATTTTTACTAATTTTATGCAAATGAGGTTTTATTGTGTTTAACTATAGAATGGTTTCTTTATAAATTAACCCAAATGTGTGTTTTATTTATTAGCTAATCGTGATATATACTGTTTTTAAAAATAAGCATAAAATCTGTTTTGATAATTTACATAGTATTTACATACATTAAGCTATAAATAGAAAGTAAGAGGTTATTTTTGTGATATAACGGTATATTGCAATTTTTCATAGTTTCTTGTAAACTGTAGCGTTATTGTATTATACAAGTAGTTTTACTTATCAATTGCTATAAACCATAAAATGTAGTGTTTTCAATGATATTAGCTATTTATCGTGATATATAGCTGTTTTCCTACAAATTGAGTATACAATCCTTTTTTTAGAATAATTTGCACCTATAATAGCTTACATTACATTAAGCTATTAAATAGAAGAGTAGAGGTTATTTTTGTGATATAACGGTATATTGCAAGCTTTTTCATAGTTTCTTGTAAACTGTAGCGTTATTGTATAAATACAAGAGTTTTACTTATATATTGCTTAAACCCATAAAATGTAGTGTTTAATGATTTTAGCTAGTTATCAGTGATATATAGCTATTTTCCTACAAATTGAAGTATAAAATCCTTTTTTAGAATAATTTGCAGCTATAAGTAGCTTACATTACATTAAGCTATTAAATAGAAGAGTAAGAGGTTATTTATTGTGATATAACGGTATATTGCAAGCGTTTTTCATAGGTTCTTGTAACTGTAGCGTTATTGTATATATACAAGTAGTTTTACTATCATATTGCTATAAACCCATAAAATGTAGTGTTTTCAATGATATTAGCTATTTATCGTGATATATAGCTGTTTTCCTACAAATTGAAGTATAAAATCCTCTTTTTAGAATAATTTGCACCTATAAGTAGCTTACATTACATTAAGCTATTAAATAGAAGAGTAAGAGGTTATTTATTGTGATATAACGGTATATTGCAAGCGTTTTTCATAGTTTCTTGTAAACTGTAGCGTTATTGTATTATATACAAGTAGTTTTACTTATTATATTGCTATAAACCCATAAAATGTAGTGTTTTCAATGATATTAGTATTTATCGGTGATATATAGCTGTTTTCCTACAAATTGAAGTATAAATCCTCTTTTTAGAATAATTTGCACCTATAAGTAGCTTACATTACATTAAGCTATTAAATAGAAGAGTAAGAGGTTATTTATTGTGATATAACTGGTATATTGCAAGCGTTTTTCATAGTTTCTTGTAAACTGTAGCGTATTGTATTATACAAGTAGTTTACTTATCTGATTGCTATAAACCTATAAAATGTAGTGTTTTTCAATGATATTAGCTATTTATCGGTGATATATAGCTGTTTTCCTACAAATTGAAGTATACAATCCTTTTTTTAGAATAATTTGCACCTATAAGTAGCTTACATTACATTAAGCTATTAAATAGAAGAGTAAGAGGTTATTTATTGTGATATAATGGTATATTGCAAGCGTTTTTCATAGTTTCTTCTAAACTGTAGCGGTATTGTATATATACAAGTAGTTCTACTTATCTGATTGCTATAAACCTATAAAATGTAGTGTTTTCAATGATATTAGCTATTTATCGGTGATATATAGCTGTTTTCCTACAAATTGAAGTATAAAATCCTTTTTTAGAATATTTGCACTATAGTAGCTTACATTACATTAAGCTATTAAATAGAAGAGTAAGAGGTTATTTATTGTGATATAACGGTATATTGCNAACGGGAATTGCAAGGTTTTCATAGTTTTTCTAAAAATGAGCGTTATTTATATAACAAATAGTTTTACCTACTATATGCGCTAAACCCCTAAAAGTAGTGTTTTCAATGATTTTAGATAGTTATCAGTGATATATAGCTGTTTTCCTACAAATTGAAGTATAAAATCATCTTTTTATAATAATTTGCACCTATAAGTAGCTTACATTACATTAAGCTATTAAATAGAAGAGTAAGAGGTTATTTATTGTGATATAACGGGATATTGCAAGCGTTTTTCATAGTTTCTTATAAACTGTAACGTTATTGTATATATACAAGTAGTTTTACTTATCATATTGCTACAAACCTATAAAATGTAGTGTTTTCAATGATATTAGCTATTTATCGGTGATATATAGCTGTTTTCCTACAAATTGAAGTATAAAATCCTCTTTTTAGAATAATTTGCACCTATATGTAGCTTACATTACATTAAGCTATTAAATAGAAGAGTAGGAGGTTATTTATTGTGATATAACGATATATTGCAAGCGTTTTTCATAATTTCTTCTAAACTGTAGCGTTATTGTATATATACAAGTAGTTTTACTTATCATATTGCTATAAACCCATAAAATGTAGTGTTTTCAATGATTTTAGCTAGCTATCAGTGATATATAGCTGTTTTCCTACAAATTGAAGTATAAAATCCTTTTTTTAGAATAATTTGGAGCTATAAGTAGCTTACATTACATTAAGCTATTAAATAGAAGAGTACGAGGTTATTTATTGTGATATACTGGTATATTGCAAGCGTTTTTCATAGTTTCTTGTCAACTGTAGCGTTATTGTATATATACAAGTAGTTTTACTGATCATATTGCTATAAACACATAAAATGTAGTGTTTTCAATGATATTAGCTATATATCGGTGATATATAGCTGTTTTCCTACAAATTGAAGTATACAATCCTTTTTTTAGAATAATTTGCACCTATAAGTAGCTTACATTACATTAAGCTATTAAATAGAAGAGTAGGAGGTTATTTATTGTGATATAACGGTATATTGCAAGCGTTTTTCATAGTTTCTTGTAAACTGTAGCGTTATTGTATATATACAAGTAGTTTTACTTATTATATTGCTATAAACCCATAAAATGTAGGGTTTTCAATGATATTAGCTATTTATCGGTGATATATGGCTGTTTTCCAACAAATTGAAGTATAAAATCCTCTTTTTAGGATAATTTGCACCTATAAGTAGCTTACATTACATTAAGGTAATAAATAGAAAAGTAATAGGTTATTTATTGTGATATAACGGTATATTGCAAGCGTTTTTCATAGTTTCTTGTAAACTGTAGCGTTATTGTATATATACAAGTAGTTTTGCTTATCATATTGCTATAAACCCATAAAATGTAGTGTTTTCAATGATATTAGCTATATATCGGTGATATATAGATGTTTTCCTACAAATTGAAGTATAAAATCCTCTTTATAGAATAATTTGCACCTATAAGAAGCTTACATTACATTAAGCTATTAAATAGAAGAGTAAGAGGTTATATATTGTGATATAACGGTATATTGCAAGCGTTTTTCATAGTTTCTTGTAAACTGTAGCGTTATTGTATATATACAAGTAGTTCTACTTATCATTTTGCTATAAACCCATAAAATGTAGTGTTTTCAATGATTTTAGCTAGTTATCAGTGATATATAGCTGTTTTTCTACAAATTGATGTATAAAATCCTCTTTTTAGAATAATTTGCACCTATAAGTAGCTTACATTACATTAAGCTATTAAATAGAAGAGTAAGATGTTATTTATTGTGATATAACGGTATATTGCAAGCGTTTTTCATAGTTTCTTGTAAACTGTAGCGTTATTGTAAATATACAAGTAGTTTTACTGATCATATTGGTATAAATTTATAACATGTAGTGTTTTCAATGATATTAGCTATTTATCGGTGATATATAGCTGTTTTCCAACAAATTGAAGTATAAAATTCTCTTTTTAGAATAATTTTTACCTATAAATAGCTTACATTACATTAAGCTAATAAATACAAGAGTAAGAGGTTATTTATTGTGATATAACGGTATATTGCAAGCGTTTTTCATAGTTTCTTGTAAACTGTAGCGTTATTGTATATATACAAGTAGTTTTACTTATCATATTGCTATAAACCATAAAATGTAGTGTTTTTCAATGATATTAGCTATTTATCGGTGAATAATAGCTGTTTTCCATCAAATTGAAGTAAAAAATCCTCTTTTTAGAATAATTGGCACCTATAAGTAGCTTACATTACATTAAGCTATTGAATACAAGAGTAAGAGGTTAGTTATTGTGATATAACGGTATATTGCAAGCGTTTTTCATAGTTTCTTGTAAACTGTAGCGTTATTGTATATATACAAGTAGTTTTACTTATCATATTGCTATAAACCCATAAAATGTAGTGTTTCAATGATATTAGCTATTATCGGTGATATATAGCTGTTTTCCTACAAATTGAAGTATAAATCCTCTTTTTAGAATAATTTGCACATATAAATAGCTTACATAAATTAAAGCTAATAAATAGAAGAGTAAGAGGTTATTTATTGTGATATAAGGTATATTGCAAGCGTTTTTCATAGTTTCTTGTAGAACTGTAGCGTTTTTGTACGATCTACAAGTATTTTTACTTATTATCTTTGCTCTAAACCCCATAAAATGTAGTGATTTTCAATGATATTAGCTTATTTATCGGTGATAATGGCTGTTTTCCAACAAATTGAAGTATAAAATCCTCTTTTTAAAAAAGGATAATTTGCACCTATAATTAGCTTACATTACATTAAGCTATTAAATAGTAAGAGTAAAGGTTATTTATTGTGATATACGGGATATTGCAGCGTTTTTTCATAGTTTCTTGTAAACTGTAGCGTTATTGTATATATACAAGTAGTTTTTTCTAATCATATTGTCTATAACCCATAAGAATGTAGTGTCTCTCTTCATGATTTTAGCTAGTTACAGTGATATATAGCTTGTTTTTTCCTACAAACTGAGTAGAAAATCCTTTTTTTAGATTAATTTGCAAATATAAGTACTTACATTACATTAAGCTATTAAATAGAAGAGTACGAGGTTATTTATTGTGAATATAGTGGTATATTGCAAGCGTTTTTTCATTGTTTCTTGTAACTGTAGCGGTATTGTATATATAGCAAGTAGTTTTACTTATCAATATTGCTATCAAACCCATAAAATGTTAGTGTTTTTCAATTCATATTACTATTTATCGGTGATATATAGCTGTTTCCTACACATTGAAAGTATAATTCCTCTTTTTAGAATATTGCCACCTATATGTAGCTTACATTACATTAAGCTATAATAGAAGAGTAGAGGTTTAGTTATTGTGATCTAACGATATATTGCAAGCGTTTTTCATAGTTTTTTCTAAACTGTAGCGTTATTGTATATTATACAAGTAGTTTTACTTATCCAAAAAAAAAAAAAAGATGCTATAAACCCATAAAAGGTCGTGTTTCAATGATTTAGCCTAGCTATCAGTGTATATAGCTGTTTCCTACGAATTGAAGTAAAAAAAAAAAAAAAAAAAAAAAAAAAAAAAAAAAAAAAAAAAAAAAAAAAAAAAAAAAAAAAAAAAAAAAAAAAAAAAAAAAAAAAAAAAAAAAAAAAAAAAAATAAATCCTTTTTTTAGATAATTTGCATCCTTTTATACATAGCTTACCTTACATTAAGCTATAAATAGAGAGTGGAGGTTATTTATTTGTGATTATAACGGTATATTCCAAGCGTTTTCATATTTCTTGTAATCTGTAGGCGTTATTGTATTTATACAAGTAGTTTTTTTTTTATTATATTGCTATAAACTCCATAAAATGTAGTGTTTTCAATGATTTTAGCTAGTTATCAGTGATATATAGCTGTTTTCCTACAATTGAAGTATAAATCCTTTTTTTTGAATGTCCAGCTATAAGTAGCTACATTACATTAGTCTATTAATAGAAGAGTAGAGAGGTTATTTCTTGTGATATAACGGTATATAGCTAGCTCGTTTTCATAGTTTTCTTCTAACTGTAGCGGTATTGTATATATACACTCGTTTTACTTATCATGTGCTATAAACCATAAAATGTAGTGTTTCACTGATATAGCTATTTATCGTGATATATACCTGTTTTCCTACAAATTGAAGTATAAATCCTGTTTTAGAATAATTTGGCACCTAATTAGCTTAACCATTACATTAAGCTATTAATAGAAGAGTAAGAGGTTATTTCTTGTGAATATAACGGGATATTGCATGTGTTTTTCATAGTGTTCTTGTAAACCGTAGCGTTATTGTATTTATCCAAGTAGTTTTAACACTTATGCAGATTGCTAAAACCTCATAAAATGTAGTGTTTTTAATGATATTTAGCTATTGATCTGTGTTATATAGCTGTTTTCCTACAATTGAAGTTACAATCTTTTTTGAATTTGGCACCGACTAATAAGCTTACTTAACATTAAGGCTATTAATAAGAGTAAGAGGTTATTTATTGTGATATAACGGTAATATTCAAGCGTTTTTCAAGTTTCTTGTAAACTGTTTAGCGTTATTGTATCTATACAAGAAGTTTTACTTATCATATTGCTAAAACCCATAAATGTTAGTGTTTTCAATGATTTTAGCTAGTTTCATGATATATGCTGTTTCCTACAAATTGAAGTATAAAATCTCTTTTTTAGATTATTTGCAGGCTGATAATTAGCTTAACCTTCCATTCAGCTATAAATAAAGAGTAAGAGGTTTATTTATTGTGATATACCGGTATATTGCAAGTGTTTGTTCATGTTTCTTTGTAACACTGAGCGTTATTGTATATATACAATTAGTTTTAACTGGTCATATTGCTATAAACCTATAAAATGTAGTGTTTTCATGATATTACTATTTATCGTTGATTAGATAGCTGTTTTCCTACAAATTTGAGTATACAATCCTTATTTTTAAGAATTAATTTGCACTATAAGTAGCTTACATTACATTAAGCTATATGAAATAGAAGAGTAAGGGTTAATTTATTGTGTTAACGGTTATATTGGCAAGCGTTTTTCATAGTTTCTTGTAAACTGTAGCGTTATTGTATATATACCAGTAGTTTTACTTATCATTTGCTATAAACCCATAAAATGTAGTGTTTCATGATTTTAGCTAGTTATCACTGATATAAGCTGTTTTCCTACAATTGGAAGTATAAAATCCTTTTTTAGAATAATTGGCACCTATAAGTATTTTTACATTACATTAAGCTATTAAATAGAAGAGTAAGAGGTTATTTATTGTTATATGACGGTATATTGCAAGCGTTTTCATGTTTCTTGTAAACTGTAGCGTTATTGTATAGATACAAGTAGGTTACTTATCATATTGCTAAAACCCATAAAATGTAGTGTGTTCAATTATATTAGCTATTTATCGGTGTATAATAGCTGTTTATCCTACAAATTGAAGTATAAATCCTCTTTTTATAATAATTTGCACCTATAAGTAGCTTACTTACATTAAGCTATTAAATAGAAGAGTAATAGGTTATGATAATTGTGATGATAACGGTATATTGCCCCCCCCCCCCACCCCACCAACAACCCAAGTTTTCATAGTTTCTTTAAACGTAGCGTTATTGTATATATACAAGTAGTTTTAACTTATCATATTGCTATAAACCCGATAAATTGTGTTTTCAATATATTAGTTCAGATATTGGTGATATATAGCTGTTTTCTACGAAAATTGAAGTAGGGCAAAATCCTCTTTTAGATATTTGCACCTATAGTAGCTTAGCATTACATTAAGCTATTAATAAAGATTAAGGAGGTTAATATTGTGATATAGACGGTATATTGGCAAGCGTTTTTCATAGTGTCTTGTCACTGTAGGCGTTAATTGTATATATCCAGTATTTTTACGGATCATATTGCTATAACACATAAAATGTAGTGGTTTTCAATGATATTAGCTATATATCAGGTGATATATGTGGAGCTTTTTCCTACAAATTGAAGTATACAATCCCTCTCTTTTTAGAATAAGTTTGCACCTATAAGTAGCTTACATTACATTAAGCTATTAAATAGGAAAGTAGGGGTTATTTATTGTGATATACGGTATATTGCAGCGTTTTTCAATAGTTCTTGTAAAACTGTAGCGTTATTGGTATATATCAAGTATATATTACTAATCATATTGCTATAAACCCGTTAAAATGTCGTGTTTTCAATGATTTTTAGCTAGTTATCAGTGATATATAGTCTGTTTTCCTACAAATGCAGGTATAAAATCCTTTTTTAGAATAATTTGCAATATAGTAGCTTACATTACATTTAAGCTATTAAATAGAAGAGTACAGAGGTTATTTTTATTGTGCTATAGCGGTATATTAGCAAGCGTTTTTCGATTGTTTCTTTGTAAACTGTAGCGTTATTTGTATATATACAGTAGCGTTACTTATCATAATTGCTATAAACCCATAAATGTAGTGTTTTAAATTATATTTAGCTATTTTCTGCGATATATAGCTGTTTTCCTACACATTGATGTCATAAATCCCTTTTTAGTAGTAATTTGCACCTATCTGTAGCTTACATTACATTAAGGCTATTAATAGAAGGTAAGAGGTTATTTCTTTGTGTGAATATAACATTATTGCAAGCGTTTTTTCATAGTTTCTTCTAACTGTAGCGTTATTGTATATATACCAGGTCTTACTTATCATATTGCTATAACCCATAAAATGTCGTGTTTCAATGATTTAGTTAGCTATCAGAGATATATCGCTGTTTTCCTACATATTGAAGTATAAAAGCCTTTTTTTAGAATAATTTCAGCTATAAGTAGCTACATTACATTAAGCTATTAAAATGAAGAGTAAGAGGTTATTTATTGTGATATACTGGTATATTGCAGCGTTTTTCACACGAAAAAGTTTCTTGTCAACTGTAGCGTTATTGTATATATACAAAGTAGTTTTACCTGATCATAGTGATATAAACAACATAAATGTCGTGTTTATCATGACATTAGCTATATATCGATGATATATAGATGTTTTTCTACAATTGAAGTATACATCTTTTTTTAGAATAATTCACCTATAAGTAGGCTTAGCATTACTTAAGCTATTAAATAGAAGAGTAGGAGGTTATTTATTGTGATATAAACGTATTATTGCAGCGTTTTCTAGTTTCTTGTAACTGTTGCGTTTTGGATATAATACAAGTAGTTTACTGATCATATTGCTATAAACCTTATAAATGTAGTGTTTTCAATGATATTAGGGCTATTAATCGGTGCTTATTAGCTGTTTTCCTACAACTTGACGTATAAATCCTCTTTTTAGAATACTTTGCATCTATAGCTTACCTTACTATTAAGCATAATAATAGAAGAGAGAGTAAATTTATTGTGATATAATGTATTTCCAAGCGTTGTTCATAGTTTCCTTGTAACTGAGCTTTATTGTATATTACAAGTAGTTTACTTTTCATATTGACGATAAACCCATAAATGTAGTGTTTTCAATTTATATTAGCTTATTTACTCGGTGATATATAGCTGTTTTCCTACAAATTGAGAGTATAAAATCTCTTTTAGAAGTCATTTGCACCTATAAGTAGCTTACATTACATTAAGCTTTAATAGAAGTGTAAGAGGTTATTTTGTGTGATATACGGTATATTGCAAGCGTTTTTCATAGTTTCTTGTAAACTGTAGCATTATTGTATATATATACAAGTAGTTTTACTTATTATATTGCTATAAACCCATAAAATGTAGTGTTTTCAATGATATTAGCTATTTATCGGTGATATATAGCTGTTTTCCTACAAATTGAAGTATAAAATCCTGTTTTTAGAATAATTTGCACCTATAAGTAGCTTACATTACATTAAGCTATTAAATAGAGGAGTAAGAGGTTATTTCTTGTGATATAACGGTATATTGCATATTTTTTTCATAGTTTCTTGTAAACTGTAGCGTTATTGTATTTATACAAGTAGTTTTACTTATCAGATTGCTATAAACCTATAAAATGTAGTGTTTTCAATGATATTAGCTATTTATCGGTGATATATAGCTGTTTTCCTACAAATTGAAGTATACAATCCTTTTTTTAGAATAATTTGCACCTATAATAAGCTTACATTACATTAAGCTATTAAATAGAGGAGTAGGAGGTTATTTATTGTGATATAACGGTATATTGCAAGCATTTTTCATAGTTTCTTGTAAACTGTAGCGTTATTGTATATATATATAAGAAGTTTTACTTATCATATTGCTGTAAACCCATAAAATGTAGTGTTATTAATGATTTTAGCTAGTTATCAGTGATATATAGCTATTTTCCTACAAATTGAAGTATAAAATCCTCTTTATAGAATAATTTGCACCTATAAGAAGCTTACATTACATTAAGCTATTATATAGAAGAGTAAGAGGTTATATATTGTGATATAACGGTATATTGCAAGCGTTTTTCATAGTTTCTTGTAAACTGTAGCGTTATTGTATATATACAAGAAGTTCTACTTATCATTTTGCTATAAACCCATAAAATGTAATGTTTTCAATGATTTTAGCTAGTTAACCGTGATATATAGCTGTTTTTCTACAAATTGAAGTATAAAATCCTCTTTTTAGAATAATTTGCACCTATAAGTAAATTACATTACATTAAGCTATTAAATAGAAGAGTAAGATGTTATTTATTGTGATATAACGGTATATTGCAAGCGTTTTTCATAGTTTCTTGTAAACTGTAGCGTTATTGTATATATAAAAGTAGTTTTACTGATCATATTGCTATAAACCTATAAAATATAGTGTTTTCAATGATATTAGCTATTTATCGGTGATATATAGCTGTTTTCCTACAAATTGAAGTATAAAATCCTCTTTTTAGAATAATTTGCACCTATAAATAGCTTACATTACATTAAGCTAATAAATACAAGAGTAAGAGGTTATTTATTGTGATATAACGGTATATTGCAAGCGTTTTTCATAGTTTCTTGTAAACTGTAGCGTTATTGTATATATACAAGTATTTTTACTTATCATATTGCTATAAACCCATAAAATGTAGTGTTTTCAATGATATTAGCTATTTATCGGTGATATATAGCTGTTTTCCAACAAATTGAAGTATAAAATCCTTTTTTAGAATAATTTGCATCTATAAGTAGCTTACATTACATTAAGCTATTAAATAGAAGAGTAAGAGTTATTATGTGATATAACGGATATTGCAAGCGTTTTTCATAGTTTCTTGTAAACTGTAGCGTTATTGTATATATACAAGTAGTTTTACTTATTATATGCTATAAACCCATAAAATTTAGTGTTTTCAATGATATTAGCTATTTATCGGTGATATATGGCTGTTTTCCAACAAATTGAAGTATAAAATCCTCTTTTTAGGATAATTTGCACTATAAGTAGCTTACATTACATTAAGCTATAAATAGAAGAGTAGAGGTTATTTATTGTGATAAACGGTATATGCAAGCGTTTTTCATAGTTTCTTGTAAACGTAGCGTTATTGTATATATACAAGTAGTTTTACTAATCATATGCATAAACCATAAAATGTAGTGTTTTCAATGATTTTAGCTAGTTATCAGTGATATATAGCTGTTTTCCTCAAACTGAATATAAAATCCTTTTTTTAGAATAATTTGCAAATATAAGTAGCTACATTACATTAAGCTATTAAATAGAAGTAAGAGGTTATTTATTGTGATATAGTGTATATTGCAAGCGTTTTTCATTGTTCTTGTAAACTGTAGCGTTATGTATATATCAAGTAGTGTTACTTATCATATTGCTATAAACCCATAAAATGTAGTGTTTTCAATTATATAGCTATTTATCGGTGATAATAGCTGTTTCCTACACATTGAAGTATAAAATCCTCTTTTTAGAATAATTTGCACCTATATGTAGCTTACATACATTAAGCTATTAAATAGAAGAGTAGAAGTTATTATTGTGATATAACGATATATTGCAAGCGTTTTTCAAAGTTTCTTCTAAACTGTAGCTTATGTATATATACAAGTAGTTTACTTATCATATGCTATAAACCATAAAATGTCGTGTTTTCAATTATATTAGCTATTTATCGGTGATATATAGCTGTTTTCCTACACATTGAAGTATAAAATCCTCTTTTTAGAATAATTTGCACCTATATGTAGCTTACATTACATTAAGCTATTAAATAGAGAGTAGGAGGTTATTTATTGTGATATAACGATATATTGCAAGCGTTTTATAGTTTTTTCTAAACTGTAGCGTTATGTATTATACAAGTAGTTTTACTTATCATATGCTATAAACCATAAAATGTAGTGTTTTCAATTATATTAGCTATTTATCGGTGATATATAGCTGTTATCCAACAAATTGAAGTATAAATCCTCTTTAGAATAATTTGCACCTATAAGTAGCTTACATTACATTAAACTATTAAATAGAAGAGTAAGAGGTTATATATGTGATATAACGGTATATTGCAAGCGTTTTCATAGTTCTTGTAAACTGTAGCGTTATTGTATATATACAAGTAGTTTTACTTATAATATTGCTATAACCATAAATGTAGTGTTTTCAATGAATTAGCTATTATCGGTGATATATAGCTGTTTTCCTACAAATTGAAGATAAAAATCCTGTTTTAGAATAATTTGCACCTATAAGTAGCTTACATTACATTAAGCTATTAAATAGAGGAGAAGAGGTTATTTCTTGTGATATAACGGTATATTGCTATTTTTCATAGTTTCTTGAAACGTAGCGTTATGTATTTATACAAGTAGTTTTACTTATCAGATTGCTAAAACCATAAAATGTAGTGTTTTCAATGATATAGCTATTTATGGTGATATATAGCTGTTTCCTACAAATTGAAGTATACAATCCTTTTTTAGAATAATTTGCACCTATAAAGCTTACATTACATTAAGCTATTAAATAGAGGAGTAGAGGTTATTTATGTGATATAACGGTATATTGCAAGCATTTTCATAGTTTCTTGTAAACTGTAGCGTTATTGTATATATATATAAGAAGTTTTACTTATCATATGCTGTAACCCATAAAATGTAGTGTTATAATGATTTTAGCTAGTTATCAGGATATAGAGCTATTTCCTACAAATTGAAGTATAAAATCCTTTTTTTAGAATAATTTGCAGCTATAAGTAGCTTACATTACATTAAGCTATTAAATAGAAGAGTAAAAGGTTATTATTGTGATATAACGGTATATTGCAAGCGTTTTTCATAGTTTCTTCTAAACTTAGCGTTATGTATATATACAAATAGTTTACCTACATATTGCTCTAAACTCATAAAATGTAGTGTTTTCAATGATTTTAGCTAGTTATCAGGATATAGAGCTATTTTCCTACAAATTGAAGTATAAAAATCATTTTTTATAATAATTTGCACCTATAAACAGCTTACATACATTAAGCTATTAAATAGAAGAGTAGATGTTATTTATTGTGATATAACGGTATATGCAAGCGTTTTCATAGTTTCTTGTAAACTGTAGCGTTATTGTATATATACAAGTAGTTTTACTGATCATATTGCTATAAACATAAAATGTAGTGTTTTCAATGATTTTAGCTAGCTATCAGTGATATATAGCTGTTTTCACAAATTGAAGATAAAATCCTTTTTTAGAATAATTTGCAGCTATAAGTAGCTTACATTACATTAAGCTATTAAATAGAAGAGTACGAGGTTATTATGTGATATACTGTATATTGCAAGCGTTTTCATAGTTTTTGTCAACTGTAGCTTTATTGTATATAACAAGTAGTTTACTGATCATATTGCTATAAACACATAAATGTAGTGTTTTCAATGATATTAGTAGCTAAATCGGTGATATATAGCTGTTTTCCTACAAATTGAAGTATACAATCCTTTTTAGAATAATTTGCACTATAAGTAGCTTACATTACATTAAGCTATTAAATAGAAGAGTAGAGGTTATTTATTGTGATATAACGGTATATTGCAAGCGTTTTCATAGTTTCTTGTAAAATGTAGCGTTATTGTATATATACAAGTAGTTTACTTTGATATATTTATAAAACCCATAAAATGTAGGGTTTCAATGATATTAGCTATTATCGTGATATATGGCTGTTTTCCAACAAATTGAAGATAAAATCCTCTTTTTAGGATATTTGCACATATAAGTAGCTTACATTACATTAAGGTAATAAATAGAAAAGTAAAGGTTTATTGTGATAGACGGTATATTGCAAGCTTTTCATAGTTTCTGTAAACTGTAGCGTTATTGTAAATACAAGTAGTTTGCTTATCATATTGCTATAAACCCATAAAATGTAGTGTTTTCAATGATATTAGCTTATATCGGTGATATATAGATGTTTCCTACAAATTGAAGTATAAAATCCCTTTATAGAATAATTTGCACCTATAAGAGCTACATTACATTAAGCTATTAATAGAAGAGTAAGAGGTTATATATTGTGATATAACGGTATATTGCAAGCGTTTTCATAGTTTCTTGTAAACTGTAGCGTTATTGTATATATACAAGAAGTTACTTATATTTTGCTATAAACCCAAAAATGTAAGTTTTCAATGATTTTAGCTAGTTAACCGTGATATATAGCTGTTTTCTACAAATTGAAGTATAAAATCCTTTTTAGAATAATTTGCACCTATAAGTAAATTACATTACATTAAGCTATTAAATAGAAGAGTTAAGATGTTATTTATTGTGATATAACGGTATATGCAAGCGTTTTCATAGTTTCTTGTAAACTGTAGCGTTATTGTATATATACAAGTAGTTTTACTGATCATATTGCTATAAACCTATAAAATGTAGTGTTTTCAATGATATTAGCTATTTATCGGTGATATATAGCTGTTTTCCTACAAATTGAAGTATAAAATCCTCTTTTTAGAATAATTTGCACCTATAAATAGCTTACATTACATTAAGCTAATAAATACAAGAGTAAGAGGTTATTTATTGTGATATAACGGTATATTGCAAGCGTTTTTCATAGTTTCTTGTAAACTGTAGCGTTATTGTATATATACAAGTAGTTTTACTTATCATATTGCTATAAACCCATAAAATGTAGTGTTTTCAATGATATTAGCTATTTATCGGTGATATATAGCTGTTTTCCAACAAATTGAAGTATAAAATCCTCTTTTTAGAATAATTGGCACCTATAAGTAGCCTACATTACATTAAGCTATTAAATACAAGAGTAAGAGGTTATTTATTGTGAAATAACGGTATATTGCAAGCGTTTTTCATAGTTTCTTGTAAACTGTAGCGTTATTGTATATATACAAGAAGTTTTACTTATCATATTGCTATAAAGCCATCAAATGTAGTGTTTTCAATGATATTAGCTGTTTATCGGTGATATATAGCTGTTTTCCTACAAATTGAAGTATAAAATCCTTTTTTTAGAATAATTTGCACCTATAAGTAGCTTACATTACATTAAGCTATTAAATAGAAGAGTAAGAGGTTATTTATTGTGATACAACGGTATATAGCAAGCGTTTTTCATAGTTTCTTCTAAACTGTAGCGGTATTGTATATATACAAGTAGTTTTACTTATCAGATTGCTATAAACCTATAAAATGTAGTGTTTTCAATGATATTAGCTATTTATCGGTGATATATAGCTGTTTTCCTACAAATTGATGTATACAATCCTTTTTTTAGAATAATTTGCACCTATAAGTAGCTTACATTACATTAAGCTATTAAATAGAAGAGTAAGAGGTTATTTATTGTGATATAACGGTATATTGCAAGCGTTTTTTCATAGTTTCTTGTAAACTGTAGCGTTATTGATATATATACAAGTAGTTTTACTTATTATATTGCTATAAAAACCCCTAAAATTTAGTGTTTCAATGATATTAGCTATTTATCGGTGATATATGGCTGTTTTCCAACAAATTGAAGTATAAAATCCTCTTTTTAGGATAATTTGCACCTATAAGTAGCTTACATTACATTAAGCTATTAAATAGAAGAGTAAGAGGTTATTTATTGTGATATAACGGTATATTGCAAGCGTTTTTCATAGTTTCTTGTAAACTGTAGCGTTATTGTATATATACAAGTAGTTTTACTAATCATATTGCTATAAACCCATAAAATGTAGTGTTTTCAATGATTTTAGCTAGTTATCAGTGATATATAGCTGTTTTCCTACACATTGAAGTATAAAATCCTCTTTTTAGAATAATTTGCACCTATATGTAGCTTACATTACATTAAGCTATTAAATAGAAGAGTAGGAGGTTATTTATTGTGATATAACGATATATTGCAAGCGTTTTTCATAGTTTTTTCTAAACTGTAGCGTTATTGTATATATACAAGTATTTTTACTTATCATATTGCTATAAACCCATAAAATGTAGAGTTTTCAATAATATTAGCTATTTATCGGTGATATATAGCTGTTTTCCTACAAATTGAAGTATAAAATCCTCTTTTTAGAGTAATTTGCACCTATATGTAGCTTACATTACATTAAGCTATTAAATATAAGAGTAAGAGGTTATTTATTGTGATATAACGGTATATTGCAAGCGTTTTTCATAGTTTCTTGTAAACTATAGCGTTATTGTATTTATACAAGTAGTTTTACTTATTATATTGCTATAAACCCATAAAATGTAGTGTTTTCAATGATTTTAGCTATTTATCGGTGATATATAGCTGTTTTCCTACAAATTGAAGTATAAAATCCTCTTTTTAGAATAATTTGCACCTATAAGTAGCTTACATTACATTAAGCTATTAAATAGAAGAGTAAGAGGTTATTTATTGTGATATAACGGTATATTGCAAGCGTTTTTCATAGTTTCTTATAAACTGTAACGTTATTGTATATATACAAGTAGTTTTACTGATCATATTGCTATAAACCTATAAAATGTAGTGTTTTCAATTATATTAGCTATTTATCGGCGATATATAGCTGTTTTCCTAAACATTGATGTATAAAATCCTTTTTTTAGAATAATTTGCAGCTATAAGTAGCTTACATTACATTAAGCTATTAAATAGAAGAGTAGGAGGTTATTTATTGTGATATAACGGTATATTGCAAGCATTTTTCATAGTTTCTTGTAAACTGTAGCGTTATTGTATATATACAAGAAGTTTTACTTATCATATTGCTGTAAACCCATAAAATGTAGTGTTTTCAATGATTTGATAGCTATCAGTGATATATAGCTGTTTTCCTACAAATTGAAGCATAAAATCCTTTTTTAATAATTTGCACTATAAGTAGCTTACATTACATTAAGCTATTAAATAGAAGAGTAAAGAGTTATTTATTGTGATATACTGGTATATTGCAAGCGTTTTTCATAGTTTCTTGTCAACTGTAGCTTTATTGTATATATACAAGTAGTTTTACTGATCATATTGCTATAAACACATAAAATGTAGTGTTTTCAATGATATTAGTTAGCTATATATCGTGATATATAGCTGTTTTCCGACAAATTGAAGCATACAATCCTTTTTTTAGAATAATTTGCACATATAAGTAGCTTACATTACATTAAGCTATTAAATAGAAGAGTAGAGGTTATTTATTGTGATATAACGTATATTGCAAGCGTTTTTCATAGTTTCTTGTAAACTGTAGCGTTATTGTATATATACAAGTGTTTTACTGATATATTGCTATAAACCATAAAATGTAGGGTTTTCAATGATATTAGCTATTTATCGGTGATATATGCTGTTTTTCCGACAAATTGAAGTATAAATCCTTTTTTAGGATAATTTGCACCTATAAGTAGCTTACATTACATTAAGTAATAAATAGAAAAGTATAGGTTATTTATTGTGATATAACGGTATATTGCAAGCGTTTTTCATAGTTTCTTGTAACTGTAGCGTTATTGTATATATACAAGTAGTTTTGCTTATCATATTGCTATAAACCCATAAAATGTAGGTTTTCATGATATTAGCTATTTATCGGTGATATATAGCTGTTTTCCAACAAATTGAAGTATAAAATCCTCTTTTTAGATAATTGCACCTATAAGTAGCCTACATTACATTAAGCTATTAAATACAAAGTAAAGGTTATTTATTGTGAAATAACGGTATATTGCAAGCGTTTTTCATAGTTTCTTGTAAACTGTAGCGTTTTGTATATATACAAGAAGTTTTACTTATCATATTGCTATAAAGCCATAAAATGTAGTGTTTTCAATGATATTAGCTATTTATCGGTGATATATAGCTGTTTTCCTACAAATTGAAGTATAAAATCCTTTTTTTAGAATAATTTGCACCTATAAGTAGCTTACATTACATTAAGCTATTAAATAGAAGAGTAAGAGGTTATTTATTGTGATACAACGGTATATAGCAAGCGTTTTTCATAGTTTCTTCTAAACTGTAGCGGTATTGTATATATACAAGTAGTTTTACTTATCAGATTGCTATAAACCTATAAAATGTAGTGTTTTCAATGATATTAGCTATTTATCGGTGATATATAGCTGTTTTCCTACAAATTGATGTATACAATCCTTTTTTTAGAATAATTTGCACCTATAAGTAGCTTACATTACATTAAGCTATTAAATAGAAGAGTAAGAGGTTATTTATTGTGATATAACGGTATATTGCAAGCGTTTTTCATAGTTTCTTGTAAACTGTAGCGTTATTGTATATATACAAGTAGTTTTACTTATTATATTGCTATAAACCCATAAAATGTAGTGTTTTCAATGATATTAGCTATTTATCGGTGATATATGGCTGTTTTCCAACAAATTGAAGTATAAAATCCTCTTTTTAGGATAATTTGCACCTATAAGTAGCTTACATTACATTAAGCTATTAAATAGAAGAGTAAGAGGTTATTTATTGTGATATAACGGTATATTGCAAGCGTTTTTCATAGTTTCTTGTAAACTGTAGCGTTATTGTATATATACAAGTAGTTTTACTAATCATATTGCTATAAACCCATAAAATGTAGTGTTTTCAATGATTTTAGCTAGTTATCAGTGATATATAGCTGTTTTCCTACAAACTGAAGTATAAAATCCTTTTTTTAGAATAATTTGCAAATATAAGTAGCTTACATTACATTAAGCTATTAAATAGAAGAGTAAGAGGTTATTTATTGTGATATAACGGTATATTGCAAGCGTTTTTCATAGTTTTTTCTAAACTGTAGCGTTATTGTATATATACAAGTAGTTTTACTTATCATATTGCTATAAACTCCATCATAAATGTAGATTTTTCAATAATATTAGCTATGTTATCGGTGATAATATAGCTGTTTTCCTACAAATTGAAGTATAAAAATCCTCTTTTTAGAGTAATTTGCACCTATATGTAGCTTACATTACATTAAGCTATTAAATATAAAAGTAAGAGGTTATTTATTGTGATATAACGGATTTTTGGCCCAAACATTTTTCCCTAGTTTTTTTGTAAACTGTTTGCGTTATTTTATATAACAAGAAGTTTTACCCTTTTTCCAAATTTCTGTAAAAAACCCCCCCAAAAAGGAAATTTTTTTAAAAGATTTTAGCTATTAAACAGTGAATATAGTGTTTCCCACAAATTTAAAATATAAAAAAACTTTTTTTTTTGAATAAATTTTTCAGCATAAATAGCTTACATTCCCTTAGCTATTAAATAAGAGTAAAGGTTATTTATTGTGTATAACGGTATATTTGCAAGCGTTTTTAAGTTTCTTTTAAACTGTAGCGTTTTTTGTATATATACAAATAGTTTTTCCTCTATAAAATTTCGTAAAAAAACCCCAAAAAAGTAGTGTTTTTAATGTTTTTTTGATAAGGGGATCCGTTTATAATAGCTGTTTTCCTACCCAAAATTTAAATATAACATCATCTTTTTTTAATAATTTGCACCTATAAACAGCTTACATTACATTAACTATTAAATAGGAAAAAAGTAAGATGTTTTTATTTGAATAAAGGAAAATTGCAAGCGTTTTTTTATAGTTTTTTTGTAAACTGTAGCGTTTTTTTTTAAAATATAAAAGTAGTTTTACTGATCATATTTCCCAAAACCATAAAAGTAGTGTTTCAAAGATTGCAGCTATCATGATAAAGCTGTTTTTCAAATTAACATAAAAACCTTTTTTTTAAAAAATTTTCCCAAACATAAGTACTTACATTACATTAAAACTATTAAATAGAAGAGTTAACGGGGTTTTTTATTGTGAATTTTTGGTATTTGCAAGCGGGGGGGGGGGGTTTTTATAAATTTCTTGTTTAAAATGAGCTTTATTGTATATAACATGTAGTTTTTTTGACCCTATTGCTATAAAAACCCTAAAATGTAGGTTTTTAAAAGAAATTGTTTTCTATATATCCCCTTAATATTAGCTGTTTTTTTTCCGGGCAAATTGAAGTATACAAACCTTTTTTTTGAATAAATTTTCAATATAAGTAGCTTACATTACATTAACCTTTTTTAAATGAAGAGTAGGAGGTTATTTTTTGATATACGGTATAAATTTCAAGCGGGTTTTTTATGTTTCTTTTAAAATGTAGCGTTATTGAATATATCAAGGGTTTTTTTATTTTATTTGCTATAAACCCATAAAAGGGAGGGTTTTAAAAGAAAATTAGCTATTTTTTTCGGTTTTATTATTTGGGTGTTTCCAACAAATTGAAATATAAAATCCCCCTTTTTAGGATAATTTGCACCTTTTAAATAGCTTAAAATTCCCTTAAGGTAATAAAAAGAAAAATAATGGTTATTTATTTTGATATAAAAGGGATATTTCAAGCGTTTTTTTTATAAATTTCTTTTAAAACTGTAGCGGTTTTTGTAAAATTTTAAAAAGTAGTTTGCTTATAATATTGGGTATAAACCCATAAAATGTAGTGTTTTCAATGATATTAGCTATATTCGGGGAATAAAAGAGTTTTCCTAAAAAATTGAAGTAAAAAATCCTCTTTATGAATAATTTGCACCTATAAGAAAATTTAAAAATTACATTTTTCTATTAAAAAAAAGTAAAGGTTTATTGTGATTTTAAAGGTTTTGCAAAACGTTTTTCATAGTTTTTTGTAAAAATGTACGGTTTTTGTATTTTAACAAGAAGTTCTACTTATCCCTTTGCCCATAAACCCATTTAAAATGTAGTGTTTTTTAATGATTTTAGCTAGGGTTTTCAGTGGTTTAAAAGCTGTTTTTTTTACAAATTTAAGTATAAAAACCTCTTTTTAGAAAAATTTGCACCAAAAAGTAAATTACATTACTTAAGCTATTAAAAGAAGAGTAAGATGTTTTTTATTGTGATATAAACGGGATATTCAAGCGTTTTTCATAGGTTTTTTGTAAAATGTAGCGTTATTGTATATAACAAGTGTTTTTTCTGATCATATTGCATAAACCATAAAAAGTAGTGTTTTCAAATGATATTAGCTTTTTTTGGTGATATATAGCTTGGTTTTCCCACAAATTGAAGTTTTAAAATCCTCTTTTTAGGAAAAATTTGCACCCATAAATTTGCTTAAATTTCATTAAACTAAAAATACAAGAGGGAAGAGGTTATTTATTGGGATAAAAAGGTATATTGCAAGCGTTTTTCATAGTTTTTGGGAAACTTTAGCGTTATTGTTTTTATATCCCAAATGTTTTACTTATCATATTGCTATAAACCCATAAAATGTAGTGTTTTCAAAGATATTAGTATTTTTCGGGATTTTATAGCTGTTTTCCAAAAATTTAAGTATAAAAACCTCTTTTTGAATTTAATTTGGCCCCCCATAAGTAGCCTCCCTTCCCTTAAGCTATTAAAAAACAAAAAATAAAAAGGGTTAATTTTTTGTGGAAAAAAACGATATTTGCAAGCGTTTTTTTATAGTTTTTTGTAAACTGTAGCGTTTTGTATATATACAAGAGTTTTACTTATCATATTGCTATAAAACCATAAAAGTAAATGTTTTTTAAAGATTTTAGCATTTTCGGGGATATATAGCCCGTTTTCCCACAAATTGAAATAAAAATACTTTTTTTAGAATAATTTGCAACCCATAAATAAAACTTTCATTACATTTAAACTAGTAAAAAAGAAGAGAGAAAATTTATTTTTGATATAACGGGATATTCCAAGCGTTTTTTAAAAGTTTCCCTTTTAATCTTTAGCGTTTTGTATTTATACAAGTAGTTTTACTTATTATTTGCTTTTAAAAACCCCTAAAAAGAGTGTTTTCAATGATTTTAGTAAATTATCATTATATATAGTGTTTTCCCACAAATTTTTAAGTATAAAAAACCTTTTTTTTTTTGAAAAAATTTGGGAGCTAAAGTGCTTACATTACATTAAGCTATTAAATAGAAAGAGTAAAAGGTTTTTTATTGTATAAAAACGGGATATAGCAAAACGTTTTTTCATAGTTTCTTTTAAAATGTGCTGTATTTTATATATACAAGAGTTTTACTTTTTTCAGATTTCCTTAAACCTATAAATTTTAGGGGTTTTTAAAGAAATTAGCTATTTATCGGGGATATATAGTGTTTTCTACAAAATTTAGTAACAATTTCCCCTTTTTTGAATAATTTGGGACCATAAGTAGCTTACATTCCCTTTAAACTATTAAATAGAAGAGGGAAGAAGGGTTTTTTATTTTGATATAACGGTATATTTCAAGCGTTTTTAAAAAATTTCTTGAAAATGTACTTAGTATTATACAAGTAGTTTTACCTTTTTTATATTGCTATAAACCCCTAAAATGTGTGTTTTCAATGATATTAAACTTTTTATCGGGGATATATTTCTGTTTTCCCCCAAATTTAAGTATAAAATCCCCTTTTTTTTGGTAATTTACCTATAAGTAGCTTCATTAATTTAAGGGTATTAAAAAAGAAGGTAAGAGGGGTTTTTTATTGTGATATAAGGGGATATTGCAAGCGTTTTTTATTTTTTCTTGTAAACTGTAACCCTTATTGTGTATATACAAGTAGTTTTCTAATCATATTGCTATAAAACCCCTAAAAAGTAGTTTTTCAATGATTTTAGCCCAGTTAAACAGTGATATATGCTTTTTTTCCTAAAAATGAATATAAAATCCCCTTTTTTTTTTGAATAATTTGCAGCTATAAGTAAATTACATACTTAAGCTATTAAAAAGAAGAGTAAAGAGGTTATTTATTGTGATTAAAAGGTATATTGCAAGCGTTTTTTATAGTTTCTTCAAACTGTAGCGTTTATTGTATATTTTACAAAATTTTTACCTACTTATTGCGCCCAAACCCATAAATGAGTGTTTTCAATGATTTTTGATAGTTTTCAGTGAATTTTACTGTTTTTTTACAAATTGAAGTATTAAAAACATCTTTTTTAAAAATAATTTGCACCCATAAACAGCTTTTCATTACATTAAGCTATTAATAAAGAGTAAATGTTTTTTATTGTGATATCCCCTATTTAGCAAAGGTTTTTTCATAGTTTCTTGTAAAACCCGTAGCGTTATTGTATATATACAAGTAGTTTTCTGATCATATTGCTATAAACCCCATAAAAAGTAGTGTTTTTTAATGAAATTGGGTAGCCACATGATATATAGCGTTTTCCTACAAATTGGGAAACATAAAATCCTTTTTTTTTGGGAAAAATTTTTTCAGCATAAATAGCTTACATTACATTAAGCTATTAAATATAAGAAATACGGGGTTTTTTATTTTTGAATACGGTTTTATTTTCAAGCCCTTTTTTAAGTTTCCCTTTTCAACTGTAGCTTTTTGATATATACAAGTAGTTTTACTGATCATATTGCTTAAAACACATAAAAAGTAGTGTTTTTAATGATATTTTTAGCTATATATCGGTTATATATAGCTGTTTTCCTCCCAAATTTAAAAATACAATCCTTTTTTTAGAATAAATTTTCAATATAAGTGCTTACATTTTCATTAAATTTTTAAAAAGAAGGGTAGGAGGTTATTTATTGGGGATATTAAAGGTATATTGCAACGGGTTTTTCATAGTTTCTTGGGAAACGAAGCGTTATTTTAATATATACAAGTAGTTTTCTTATATATTGCTATAAAACCCCTAAAATGGGGTTTTCAATGATATTAGCTATTTATCGGTGATATATGGGTGTTTTTTCCCAAAAAAATTGAAATATTAAAAAAACCCCTTTTTTGGATAATTTTCACCTATAAGTAAACTACATTCCCTTAAAGGAATAAATAGAAAAGGAAAAAAGGTTATTTTTTGTGGGTTTTAACGGTATATTGCAAACGTTTTCATAGTTTCCCTTTTAAACTGGGAGCGTTTGTATAAATACAAGTAGTTTTGCTTTCATATTGCTATAAACCCCTAAAATGTAGTGTTTTCAAAGAATTAGTAGTTATCAGTTTATATTAGCTGGTTTTTTTACAAAATTTAAGTATAAAATCCCCCTTTTTTGAATAATTTGCACCTATAAGTAAATTTCATTAAAATTAAACTATTAAATAGAAAGTAAGATGTTTTTTTTATTGTGAATAAAGGTTTTTGCAAGCGTTTTTTTCCCTAGTTTTTTGTAAACTTTTAGCGTTTTGTTATTATCCCCAAATTTGTTTTTTCTGATCTTTTTCTAAAAAACCTATAAAAAGTAGTGTTTTTAATGAATTAGCTTTTTTATCGGGGATATATAGCTGTTTTTTCCCACAAATTTGGGATAAAAAAACCCCTTTTTTTTGAATAATTTGCACCTATAAATACTTACATTAAAATTAAAACTAATAAAAAACAAGATAAGAGGTTATTTATTGTGATATAAACGGTATATTTGCAAGCGGTTTTTATAGTTTTTTGTAAACTGTAGCGTTATTGTATATATACAAGTAGTTTTACCCTTTTCATATTGCTATAAACCCATAAAAAGTAGTGTTTTCAAAGATATTAGCTATTTATCGGTGATATATAGCTGTTTTCCAACAAATTGAAGTATAAAATCCTCTTTTTAGAATAATTGGCACCTATAAGTAGCCTACATTACATTAAGCTATTAAATACAAGAGTAACAGGTTATTTATTGTGAAATAACGGTATATTGCAAGCGTTTTTCATAGTTTCTTGTAAACTGTAGCGTTATTGTAAACAAGAAATACAAATACAATACATACAAATGTAAATACAAGAAGTTTTACTTATCATATTGCTATAAAGCCATAAAATGTAGTGTTTTCAATGATATTAGCTATTTATCGGTGATATATAGCTGTTTTCCTACAAATTGAAGTATAAAATCCTTTTTTTAGAATAATTTGCACCTATAAGTAGCTTGTATTACATTAAGCTAGTAAATAGAAGAGTAAGAGTAAATTTATTGTGATATAACGGTATATTCCAAGCGTTTTTCATAGTTTCTTGTAATCTGTAGCGTTATTGTATTTATACAAGTAGTTTTACTTATTATATTGCTATAAACCCATAAAATGTAGTGTTTTCAATGATTTTAGCTAGTTATCAGTGATATATAGCTGTTTTCCTACAAATTGAAGTATTAAAAAACCTTTTTTTAGAATAATTTGGGAGCTATAAGTAGCTTACATTACATTAAGCTATTTTAAAAAGAAGAGTAAGAGGTTTTTTATTGTTGATACAACGGTATATGCAAGCGTTTTTCATAGTTTCTTCTAAACTGTAGCGGTATTGTATATTACAAAGTAGTTTTACTTATCAGATTGCTATAAAACCCATAAAATTAGTGTTTTCAATGATATTAGCTATTTATCGGTGATATATAGCTGTTTTCCTACAAATTGATGTATACAATCCTTTTTTTAGAATAATTTGCACCTATAAGTAGCTTACATTACATTAAGCTATTAAATAGAAGAGTAAGAGGTTATTTATTGTGATATAAACGTTTTATTGCAAGCGTTTTCATAGTTTTTGTAAACTGTAGCATTTTTGTATATATACAAGTAGTTTTTCTTATTTATATTGCTATAAACCCATAAAATGTAGTGTTTTCAATGATATTAGCTATTTATCGGTGATATATGTTTTTTTCCAAAAATTAAAAATATAAAATCCTCTTTTTAGGATAATTTGCACCTATAAGTAGCTTACATTACATTAAGCTATTAAATAGAAGAGTAAGAGGTTATTTATTGTGATATAACGGTATATTGCAAGCGGTTTTCATTGTTTCTTGTAAACTGTAGCGTTATTGTGTATATACAAGTTTGTTTTACTAATCTATTGCTATAAAAACACATAAAATGTAGTGTTTTCAATGATTTTAGCTAGTTTTCAGTGATATATAGCTGTTTCCTACAAATTGAAGTATAAAATCCTTTTTTTAGAATAATTTGCATATATAAGTAGCTTTCATTACATTAAACTATTAAATAGAAAAGTAAGAGGTTATTTATTGTGATATAACGGTATATTGCATGCGTTTTTCATAGTTTCTTCTAAACGTAGCGTTATTTATATATACAAGTAGTTTTACTTATCATATTGCTATAAACCCATAAAATGTAGTGTTTTCAATGATTTTAGCTAGTTATCAGTGATATATAGCTGTTTTCCTACAAATTGAAGTATACAATCCTCTTTTTAGAATAATTTGCACCTATAAGTAGCTTACATTACATTAAGCTATTAAATAGAAGAGTAAGAGGTTATTTATTGTGATATAACGGTATATTGCAAGCGTTTTTCATAGTTTCTTGTAAACTGTAGCGTTATTGTATTTATACAAGTAGTTTTACTTATTATTTTGCTAAAAACCCATAAAATGTAGGGTTTTCAATAATTTTAGCTAGTTATCAGTGATATATAGCTGTTTTCCTACAAATTGAAGTATAAAATCCTTTTTTTAGAATAATTTGCAGCTATAAGTAGCTTACATTATATTAAGCTATTAAATAGAAGAGTACGAGGTTATTTATTGTGATATAACGGTATATAGCTAACGTTTTTCATAGTTTCTTCTAAACTGTAGCGGTATTGTATATATACAAGTAGTTTTACTTATCAGATTGCTTTAAACCTATAAAATGTAGTTTTTTCAATGATATTAGCTATTTATCGGTGATATATAGCTGTTTTCCTAGAAATTGAAGTATACAATCCTTTTTTTAGAATAATTTGCACCTATAAGTAGCTTACATTACATTAAGCTATTAAATAGAAGAGTAAGAGGTTATTTATTGTGATATAACGGTATATTGCAAGCGTTTTTCATAGTTTCTTCTAAACTGTAGCGTTATTGTTTATATACAAGTAGTTTTACTTATTATATTGCTATAAAGCCATAAAATGTAGTGTTTTCAATGATTTTAGCTAGTTATCAGTGATATATAGCTGTTTTCCTACAAATTGAAGTATAAAATCCTCTTTTTAGAATAATTTGCACCTTTAAGTAGCTTACATTACATTAAGCTATTAAATAGAAAAGTAAGAGGTTATTTATTGTGATATAAAGGGGGAAAATTTCAAGCGTTTTTCATATTTTTTGTAAAAATGTAGCGTTATTGTATTTTTTACAAGTATTTTACTTATTTTAAATTTCTATAAACCCCAAAAAAGTAGTTTTTCAAAAATTTTAGCTAGTTTTTCATGATATTAGCTTTTTTTCCCTACAAAAAAAATTTAAGTATAAACCTTTTTTAGAATAATTTTCGCTATAATACTTACATTTCATTAAGCTATTAAATGAAAAAGTCGAGGTTTTTTATTGTGATATAACGGTTTTACCGCGTTTTTCATAGTTTCTTCTAACTGTAGCGGTATGTATTAAAACCCGTAGTTTTTATTTCAATTTCTAAAACCTTAAAATGTAGTTTTTTTCAATGATATTTGCTATTTATCGGGGATATTAGTTTTTCCTAAAATTGAAGTGTACAACCTTTTTTTAGAATAATTTTCACCCATAAATGCTTTTTTAAAATTAAAATAAATAGAAAGTAAGAGGGTTTTTTTATCGTGATATAAAGGTAATTTGGGAACGTTTTTCTAGTTTCTTTAAAATGTAGGTTATTTTATTAAACAAGTATTTTTCTTTATATTGCATAAAGCAAAAATATAGTGTTTTTTAGATTTTAGCAGACGTGTATATAACGTTTTTCCCACAATTTTAAGTATAAATTATTATTTTTTGAATAATTTCCCTTAATAGCTTTTCATTTCATTAAGCTATAAATAGAAGAGTAAGGGGGTTTTTTATTGTGATATAACGGTTATTCAAGCGTTTTTATGTTTTTTCTAAACTGTTTTCGTTTTTGTATATAAATAGTTTTACTTTTTCATATTCAATTAACCCATAAAATGTTTTTTTCAAAGATTTTTGCTAGTTATTAGTGATATATAGCTGTTTTCCTACAGATTGAATATAAAATCTTTTTTTTAGAATAATTTGCACCTATAGTACTTACATTATATTAAGCTATTAAATAGAAAATAACAGGTTATTATTGTGATATAACGTAATTGCAAACGTTTTTCATAGTTTCTTGTAAACTCTAGCGTTTATTGTAATATTTTACATACTTTTACTTATCATATGCTATTTAAAACCCATAAAATGTAATGTTTCAATAATATGCTATTTACGTGATATATAGCTCCCTTTTCCTACAAATTGAAGTTAAAATCCTCTTTTTTTAAGTAAATTTTCACCTTTAATAGCTTACATTAAAATTAAGCATTAAATAGAAGAGTAAGAGGTTATTTATTGTGATATAACGGTATATTGCAAGCGTTTTCATAGTTTCTTGTAAACTGTAGCGTTTGTATTTATACAAGTAATTTTACTTATTATATTGCTTAACCCATAAAATGTAGTGTTTTCAATGATTTTAGCTATTTTTCAGTAATATATAGGTTTTCCACAAATGAAGTATAAAATCCTTTTTTTAGAATAATTTGCAGCTATAAGTAGCTACCTTACATTAAGCTATTTAAATAGAAGAGTAAGAGTTTAATTTATTGTGAATAACAGTATATAGCAACGTTTTTCATGTTTCTTCTAAAGTGTAGCGGTATGTTATATCCAAGTAGTTTTTCTTATCAGATTGCTATAAACCTATAAATGTAGTGTTTTCAATGATATTAGCTATTTATCGGTGATATATAGCTGTTTTCCTACAAATTGAAGTATACAATCATTTTTTTAGAATAATTTGCATGTAACGTGTGATTACAGGATGGATATAGTGTTGTTTAGAAAAATTGCAGAGAAGGATGACCAAAATGATACAAGGGATGCGTACTTAAGTTATGAGAGGAGATTGAAGTTATTAAAATTACACTCACTCGAGAGACGCAGAGTAAGGGGCGATCTGATAGAAGTTTTTTTAAGTGGATAAAGGGATTTAATAAAGGAGAGGTAGGAAAAGTTCTTACGGCTTAACCAGGGTTAGAACAAGAAGTACGGATTCAAGCTGGAAAAGCGTGGGATTTAGAAAGGAAATAGGGAGGAACTGGTTCACAAATAGGGTGGTGAATGAGTGGAATGGTCTCAGTAGACAGGTAGTTAGTGCGGGTCGTTAGGGAGCTTTAAAGGGAGCTGGATAGGTTCATGGATGGGGATGAAAAAGGGGGATGTAGGTAGTGTTAGGTGGGCAGGAACTACCACGTTTTAGGCCTCGCGGCTCTTTTAGCTTCCTTATTTTCTTATTTTCTTATGTTCTTAATTTTTTTTTTTAGAATAATTTGCACCTATTAAGTAGCATACATTACATTAAAACTATTAAATTGAAAAGTAAGAGGTTATTTTATTGTGATATAATGGTATATTGCAAGCGTTTTTCATAGTTTCTTGTAAACTGTAGCGTATTGTATATATACAAGTATTTTTACTTATCATATTGCTATAAACCCTAAAATGTAGTGTTTTCAATGATTTAGCTAGTTATCAGTGATATATAGCTGTTTTCTTACAAATTGAAGTATAAAATCCTTTTTTTAGAATAATTTGCAAATATTAGTAGCTTACATTACATTACGCTATTAAATAGAAAAATAAGAGGTTATTTATTGTGATATAACGGTATATTGCAAGCGTTCTTCAGTTTTTTTTTTGTAAAAATGTAGCGTTATTGTATTTTATACAAGTAGTGTTACTTATCATTTGCTATAAACCCATAAAATGTAGTGTTTTCAATGATATTAGCTATTTTATCGGTGATATATAGCTGTTTTCCAACAAATTGAAGTATAAATCCTCTTTTAGAATAATTGGCACCTATAAGTAGCTTACATTACATTAAGCTATTAAATACAAGAGTAAGAGGTTAGTTATTGTGATATAACGGTATATTGCAAGCGTTTTTCATAGTTTCTTGTAAACTGTAGCGTTATTGTATATATACAAGTAGTTTTACTTATCATTTTGCTATAAACCCATAAAATGTAGTGTTTTCAATGATACTAGCTATTTATCGGTGATATATAGCTGTTTTCTTACAAATTGAAGTATAAAATCCTCTTTTTAGAATAATTTGCAGCTATAAGTAGCTTACATTACATTAAGCTATTAAATAGAAGAGTAAGAGGTTATTTATTGTGATATAACAGTATATAGCAAGCGTTTTTCATAGTTTCTTGTAAACTGTAGCGTTATTGTATATATACAAGTAGTTTTACTTATTATATTGCTATAAACCCATAAAATGTAGTGTTTTCAATGATATTAGCTATTTATCGGTGATATATAGCTGTTTTCCTACAAATTGAAGTATAAATTATTTTTTTTTGAATAATTTGCACCTATAAGTAGCTTACATTACATTAAGCTATTAAATAGAGGAGTAAGAGGTTATTTATTGTGATATAACGGTATATTGCAAGCGTTTTCATAGTTTCTTCTAAACTGTTGCGTTATTGTATATATACAAGTAGTTTTACTTATCATATTGCAATTAACCCATAAAATGTAGTGTTTTCAATGATATTAGCTATTTATCGGTGATATATAGCTGTTTTCCTACAAATTGATGTATACAATCCTTTTTTTAGAATAATTTGCACCTATAAGTAGCTTACATTACATTAAGCTATTAAATAGAAGAATAACAGGTTATTTATTGTGATATAACGGTATATTGCAAACGTTTTTCATAGTTTCTTGTAAACTCTAGCGTTATTGTATATATACAAGTACTTTTACTTATCATATTGCTATAAACCCATAAAATGTAGTGTTTTCAATAATATTAGCTATTTATCGGTGATATATAGCTCTTTTCCTACAAATTGAAGTATAAAATCCTCTTTTTAGAGTAATTTGCACCTATAAGTAGCTTACATTACATTAAGCTATTAAATAGAAGAGTAAGAGGTTATTTATTGTGATATAACGGTATATTGCAAGCGTTTTTCATAATTTCTTGTAAACTGTAGCGTTATTGTATTTATACAAGTAATTTTACTTATTATATTGCTATAAACCCATAAAATGTAGTGTTTTCAATGATTTTAGCTAGTTATCAGTAATATATAGCTGTTTTCCTACAAATTGAAGTATAAAATCCTTTTTTTAGAATAATTTGCAGCTATAAGTAGCTTACATTACATTAAGCTATTAAATAGAAGAGTAAGAGTTTATTTATTGTGATATAACAGTATATAGCAAGCGTTTTTCATAGTTTCTTCTAAAGTGTAGCGGTATTGTATATATCCAAGTAGTTTTACTTATCAGATTGCTATAAACCTATAAAATGTAGTGTTTTCAATGATATTAGCTATTTATCGGTGATATATAGCTGTTTTCCTACAAATTGAAGTATACAATCATTTTTTTAGAATAATTTGCATGTAACGTGTGATTACAGGATGGATATAGTGTTGTTAGAAAAAGTGCAGAGAAGGATGACCAAAATTATACAAGGGATGCGTAACTTAAGTTATGAGAGGAGATTGAAGTTATTAAAATTACACTCACTCGAGAGACGCAGAGTAAGGGGCGATCTGATAGAAGTTTTTAAGTGGATAAAGGGATTTAATAAAGGAGAGGTAGGAAAAGTTCTTACGGCTTTTAACCAGGGTAGAACAAGAAGTAACGGATTCAAGCTGGAAAAGCGTAGATTTAGAAAGGAAATAGGGAGGAACTGGTTCACAAATAGGGTGGTGAATGAGTGGAATGGTCTCAGTAGACAGGTAGTTAGTGCGGAGTCGTTAGGGAGCTTTAAAGGGGAGCTGGATAGGTTCATGGATGGGGATGAAAGGTGGATGTAGGTAGTGTTAGGTGACAGGAACTACCACGTGTAGGCCTCGCGGCCTCTTTTAGCTTCCTTATTTTCTTATTTTCTTATGTTCTTAATTTTTTTTTTTTAGAATAATTTGCACCTATAAGTAGCATACATTACATTAAGCTATTAAATTGAAGAGTAAGAGGTTATTTATTGTGATATAATGGTATATTGCAAGCGTTTTTCATAGTTTCTTGTAAACTGTAGCGTTATTGTATATATACAAGTATTTTTACTTATCATATTGCTATAAACCCATAAAATGTAGTGTTTTCAATGATTTTAGCTAGTTATCAGTGATATATAGCTGTTTTCTTACAAATTGAAGTATAAAATCCTTTTTTTAGAATAATTTGCAAATATAAGTAGCTTACATTACATTAAGCTATTAAATAGAAAAGTAAGAGGTTATTTATTGTGATATAACAGTATATAGCAAGCGTTTTTCATAGTTTCTTGTAAACTGTAGCGTTATTGTATATATACAAGTAGTTTTACTTATTATATTGCTATAAACCCATTAAAAGTTGTGTTTTCAATGATTTTAGCTAGTTATCAGTGATATATAGCTGTTTTCCTACAAATTGAAGTATAAAATCCTTTTTTTAGAATAATTTGCAGCTATAAAGTAGCTTACATTACATTAAGCTATTAAATAGAAGAGTAAGAGGTTATTTATTGTGATATAACAGTATATAGCAAGCGTTTTTCATAGTTTCTTCTAAACTGTAGCGGTATTGTATATATACAAGTAGTTTTACTTATCAGATTGCTATAAACCTATAAAATGTAATGTTTTCAATGATATTAGCTATTTATCGGTGATATATAGCTGTTTTCCTACAAATTGAAGTATACAATCCTTTTTTTAGAATAATTTGCACCTATAAGTAGCTTACATTACATTAAGCTATTAAATAAAAGAGTAGGAGGTTATTTATTGTGATATAACGGTATATTGCAAGCATTTTTCATAGTTTCTTATAAACTGTAACGTTATTGTATATATACAAGTAGTTTTACTTATCATATTGCTATAAACCCATAAAATGTAGTGTTTTCAATGATATTAGCTATTTATCGGTGATATATAGCTGTTTTCCTACAACTTGAAGTATAAAATCCTCTTTTTAGAATAATTTGCACCTATATGTAGCTTACATTACATTAAGCTATTAAATAACTGAGTAAGAGGTTATTTATTGTGATATAACGGTGTATTGCAAAAGTTTTTATATAGTTTCTTCTAAACTGTAGCGTTATTGTATATATACAAGTAGTTTTACTTATTGTATTGCTATAAACCCATAAAATGTAGTGTTTACAATGATTTTAGCTATTTATCGGTGATATATAGCTGTTTTCCTACAAATTGAAGTATAAAATTCTCTTTTTAGAATAATTTGCACCTATAAGTAGCTTACATTACATTAAGCTATTAAATAGAAGAGTAAGAGGTTATTTATTGTGATATAATGGTATATTGCAAGCGTTTTTCATAGTTTCTTGTAAACTGTAGCGTTATTGTATATATACAAGTAGTTTTACTTATTATATTGCTATAAACTCATAAAATGTAGTGTTTTCAATGATTTTAGCTAGCTATCAGTGATATATAGCTGTTTTCCTACAAATTGAAGTATAAAATCCTTTTTTTAGAATAATTTGCAGCTATAAGTAGCATAAATTACATTAAGCTATTAAATAGAAGAGTACGAGGTTATTTATTGTGATATACTGGTATATTGCAAGCGTTTTTCATAGTTTCTTGTCAACTGTAGTGTTATTGTATATATACAAGTAGTTTTACATATCATATTGCTATAAACCCATAAAATGTAGTGTTTTCAATGATATTAGCTATTTATCGATGATATATAGCTGTTTTCCTACAAATTGAAGTATAAAATACTTTTTTTAGAGTAATTTGCAGCTATATGTAGCTTACATTACATTAAGCTATTAAATAGAAGAGTACGAGGTTATTTATTGTGATATAACGGTATATAGCAAGCGTTTTTCATAGTTTCTTCTAAACTGTAGCGGTATTGTATATATACAAGTAGTTCTACTTATCTGATTGCTATAAACCTATAAAATGTAGTGTTTTCAATGATATTAGCTATTTATCGGTGATATATAGCTGTTTTCCTACAAATTGAAGTATACAATCCTTTTTTAGAATAATTTGCACCTATAAGTAGCTTACATTACATTAAGCTATTAAATAGAGGAGTAAGAGGTTATTTATTGTGATATAACGGTATATTGCAAGCGTTTTTCATAGTTTCTTCTAAACTGTAGCGTTATTGTATATATACAAATAATTTTACTTATTATATTGCTATAAACCCATAAAATGTAGTGTTTTCAATGATTTTAGCTAGCTATCAGTGATATATAGCTGTTTTCCTACAAATTGAAGTATAAAATCCTTTTTTTAGAATAATTTGCAGCTATAAGTAGCATAAATTACATTAAGCTATTAAATAGAAAAGTACGAGGTTATTTATTGTGATATACTGGTATATTGCAAGCGTTTTTCATAGTTTCTTGTCAACTGTAGCGTTATTGTATATATACAAGTAGTTTTACATATCATATTGCTATAAACCCATAAAATGTAGTGTTTTCAATGATATTAGCTATTTATCGATGATATATAGCAGTTTTCCTACAAATTGAAGTATAAAATCCTCTTTTTAGAATAATTTGCAGCTATAAGTAGCTTAAATATACATTAAGCTATTAAATAGAAGAGTAAGAGGTTATTTATTGTGATATAACGGTATATTGCAAGCGTTTTTCATAGTTTCTAGTAAACTGTAGCGTTATTGTATATATATACAAGTAGTTTTACTTATTATATTGCTATAAACCCATAAAATGTAGTGTTTTCAATGATATTAGCTATTTATCGGTGATATATAGCTGTTTTCCTACAAATTGAAGTATAAAATCCTCTTTTTAGAATAATTTGCACCTATAAGTAGCTTACATTACATTAAGCTATTAAATAGAAGAGTAAGAGGTTATTTATTGTGATATAACGGTATATTGCAAGCGTTTTTCATAGTTTCTTGTAAACTGTAGCGTTATTGTATTTATACAAGTAGTTTTACTTATTATATTGCTATAAACCCATAAAATGTAGTGTTTTCAATAATTTTAGCTAGCTATCAGTGATATATAGCTGTTTTCCTACAAATTGAAGTATAAAATCCTCTTTTTAGAATAATTTGCACCTATAAGTACTTACATTACATTAAGCTATTAAATAGAAGAGTAAGAGGTTATTTATTGTGATATAACGGTATATTGCAAGCGTTTTTCATAGTTTCTTGTAAAATGTAGCGTTATTGTATTTATACAAGTAGTTTTACTTATTATGTTGCTATAAACCCATAAAATGTAGTGTTTTCAATGATTTTAGCTAGCTATCAGTGATATATAGCTGTTTTCCTACAAATTGAAGTATAATTTTTTTTTTTTTGAATAATTTGCACCCATAAGTAGCTTACATTACATTAAGCTATTAAATAGAAGAGTAAGAGGTTATTTATTGTGATATAACGGTATATTGCAAGCGTTTTTCATAGTTTCTTCTAAACTGTTGCGTTATTGTATATATATACAAGTAGTTTTACTTATTATATTGCTATAAACCCATAAAATGTAGTGTTTTCAATGATATTAGCTATTTATCGATGATATATAGCAGTTTTCCTACAAATTGAAGTATAAAATCCTCTTTTTAGAATAATTTGCAGCTATAAGTAGCTTAAATATACATTAAGCTATTAAATAGAAGAGTAAGAGGTTATTTATTGTGATATAACGGTATATTGCAAGCGTTTTTCATAGTTTCTAGTAAACTGTAGCGTTATTGTATATATATACAAGTAGTTTTACTTATTATATTGCTATAAACCCATAAAATGTAGTGTTTTCAATGATATTAGCTATTTATCGGTGATATATAGCTGTTTTCCTACAAATTGAAGTATAAAATCCTCTTTTTAGAATAATTTGCACCTATAAGTAGCTTACATTACATTAAGCTATTAAATAGAAGAGTAAGAGGTTATTTATTGTGATATAACGGTATATTGCAAGCGTTTTTCATAGTTTCTTGTAAACTGTAGCGTTATTGTATATAGTAAGTAGGAGTAAGAGTACAAGTAGTTTTACTTATTATATTGCTATAAACCCATAAAATGTAGTGTTTTCAATAATTTTAGCTAGCTATCAGTGATATATAGCTGTTTTCCTACAAATTGAAGTATAAAATCCTCTTTTTAGAATAATTTGCACCTATAAGTAACTTACATTACATTAAGCTATTAAATAGAAGAGTAAGAGGTTATTTATTGTGATATAACGGTATATTGCAAGCGTTTTTCATAGTTTCTTGTAAAATGTAGCGTTATTGTATTTATACAAGTAGTTTTACTTATTATGTTGCTATAAACCCATAAAATGTAGTGTTTTCAATGATTTTAGCTAGCTATCAGTGATATATAGCTGTTTTCCTACAAATTGAAGTATAATTTTTTTTTTTTTGAATAATTTGCACCCATAAGTAGCTTACATTACATTAAGCTATTAAATAGAAGAGTAAGAGGTTATTTATTGTGATATAACGGTATATTGCAAGCGTTTTTCATAGTTTCTTCTAAACTGTTGCGTTATTGTATATATACAAGTAGTTTTACTTATCATATTGCAATAAACCCATAAAATGTAGTGTTTTCAATGATTTTAGCTAGTTATCAGTGATATATAGCTGTTTTCCTACAAATTGAAGTATAAAATCTTTTTTTTAGAATAATTTGCACCTATAAGTAGCTTACATTATATTAAGCTATTAAATAGAAGAATAAGAGGTTATTTATTGTGATATAACGGTATATTGCAAACGTTTTTCATAGTTTCTTATAAACTGTAGCGTTATTGTATATATACAAGTAGTTTTACTGATCATATTGCTATAAACCTATAAAATGTAGTGTTTTCAATGATATTAGCTATTTATCGGTGATATATAGCTGTTTTCCTACAAATTGAAGTATACAATCCTTCTTTTAGAATAATTTGCACCTATAAGTAGCTTACATTACAATAAGCTATTAAAAAGAAGAGTAAGAGGTTATTTATTGTGATATAACGGTATATTGCAAGCGTTTTTCATAGTTTCTTGTAAACTGTAGTGTTATTGTATATATACAAGTAGTTTTACTTATTATATTGCTATAAACCAATAAAATGTAGTGTTTTCAATGATATTAGCTATTTATCGGTGATATATAGCTGTTTTCCAACAAATTGAGGTATAAAATCCTCTTTTTAGAATAATTGCCACCTATAAGTAGCTTACATTACATTAAGCTATTAAATACAAGAGTAAGAGATTAGTTATTGTGATATTACGGTATATTGCAAGCGTTTTTCATAGTTTCTTGTAAATTGTAGCGTTATTGTATATATACAAGTAGTTTTACTTATCATTTTGTTATAAACCCATAAAATGTAGTGTTTTCAATGATATTAGCTATTTATCGGTGATATATAGCTGTTTTCCTACAAATTGAAGTATAAAATCCTCTTTTTAGAATAATTTGCAATTATAAATAGCTTACATAAATTAAGCTAATAAATAGAAGAGTAAGAGGTTTATTTATTGGATATAACGGTATATTGCAAGCGTTTTTTTTATAGTTTCTTGTAAACTGACGTTATTTTTTACAAGTAGTTTTTTCTTACATTTGCTATAACCCCATAAAAAGTTGGTTTTCAATGATTTTTAGCTATTTATCATTGATAGATAGCTGTTTTCCCACAAATTGAATATACAACCTTTTTTAGAATAAATTTTCACCCATAAGTAGTTACATTACATTAAGCTTTAAAAAATTAAAAAAAAGG
>JACEEZ010002285.1:55004-65380 GCA_016584305.1 Chionoecetes opilio
TAATTTAAGCTTTTAAATAGAAGAGTAAGAGGTATTTATTGTGATATAACGTATATTGCAAGCGTTTTTCATAGTTTCTTGTAACTGTAGCGTTATTGTATATATCAAGTAGTTTTACTTATTATATTGCTATAAACCATAAAATGTTGTGTTTTCAATGATATTAGCTATATCGGTGATATATAGCTGTTTTCCTACAAATTGAAGTATAAAATCCTCTTTTTAGAATAATTTGCACTATAAGTAACTTACATTACATTAAGCTATTAAATAGAAGAGTAAGAGGTTATTATTGTGATGATAACAGTATATTGCAAGCGTTTTTCATAGTTCTTGTAAACTGTGCGTATTGTATTATCAAGTAGTTTTACTTATTATATTGCTATAAACCCATAAAATGTAGTGTTTTCAATGATTTAGCTAGTATCAGTGATATATAGCTGTTTTCCTACAAATGAAGTATAAATCCTTTTTTTAGAATAATTTGCAGCTATAAGTAGCTTACATTACATTAAGCTATTAAATAGAAGAGTAAGAGGTTATTTATTGTGATATAACAGTATATAGCAAGCGTTTTTCATAGTTTCTTCTAAAGTGTAGCGGTATTGTATATATACAAGTAGTTTTACTTATCAGATTGCTATAAACCTATAAAATGTAGTGTTTTCAATGATATTAGCTATTTATCGGTGATATATAGCTGTTTTCCTACAAATTGAAGTATACAATCCTTTTTTTAGAATAATTTGCACCTATAAGTAGCTTACATTACATTAAGCTATTAAATAGAAGAGTAAGAGGTTATTTATTGTGATATAACGGTATATTGCAAGCGTTTTTCATAGTTTCTTCTAAATGTAGCGTATTATATATACAAGGTAGTTTTACTTATTATATTGCTATAAAGCCATAAAATGTAGTGTTTTCATAGATTTTAGCTAGTTATCAGTGATATATAGCTGTTTTCCTACAAATTGAAGTATAATTTTTTTTTTTTAGAATAATTTGCACCTATAATTAGCTTACATTACATTAAGCTATTAAATAGAAGAGTAAGAGGTTATTTATTGTGATATAACGGTATATTGCAAGCGTTTTTCATAGTTTCTTGTAAACTGTAGCGTTATTGTATATATACAAGTAGTTTTACTTATCATATTGCTATAAACCCATAAAATGTAGTGTTTTCAATGATTTTAGCTAGTTATCAGTGATATATAGCTGTTTTCCTACAAATTGAAGTATAAAATCCTTTTTTTAGAATAATTTGCAAATATAAGTAGCTTACATTACATTAAGCTATTAAATAGAAAAGTAAGAGGTTATTTATTGTGATATAACGGTATATTGCAAGCGTTTTTCATTGTTTCTTGTAAACTGTAGCGTTATTGTATATATACAGTAGTGTTATTATCATATGCTATAAACCAATAAAATGTAGTGTTTTCAATTATATTAGCTATTTATCGGTGATATATAGCTGTTTTCCTACAAATTGAAGTATAAAATCCTCTTTTTAGAATAATTTGCACCTATATATAGCTTACATTACATTAAGCTATTAAATACAAGAGTAAGAGGTTATTTATTGTGATATAACGGTATATTGCAAGAGTTTTTCATAGTTTCTTCTAAACTGTAGCGTTATTGTATATATACAAGTAGTTTTACTTATTATATTGCTATAAAGCCATAAAATGTAGTGTTTTCAATGATTTTAGCTAGTTATCAGTGATATATAGCTGTTTTCCTACAAATTGAAGTATAAAATCCTTTTTTTAGAATAATTTGCACCTATAAATTGCTTACATTACATTAAGCTAATAAATACAAGAGTAAGAGGTTATTTATTGTGATATAACGGTATATTGCAAGCGTTTTTCATAGTTTCTTGTAAACTGTAGCGTTATTGTATATATACAAGTAGGATTACTTATCATATTGCTATAAACCCATAAAATATAGTGTTTTCAATGATATTAGCTATTTATCGGTGATATATAGCTGTTTTCCAACAAATTGAAGTATAAAATCCTCATTTTAGAATAATTGGCACCTATATGTAGCTTACATTACATTAAGCTATTAAATATAAGAGTAAGAGGTTATTTATTGTGATATAACGGTATATTGCAAGCGTTTTTCATAGTTTCTTGTAAACTGTAGCGTTATTGTATATATACAAGTAGTTTTACTTATCATTTTGCTATAAACCCATAAAATGTAGTGTTTTCAATGATATTAGCTATTTATCGGTGATATATAGCTGTTTTCCTACAAATGGAAGTATAAAATCCTCTTTTTAGAATAATTTGCACCTATAAGTAGCTTACATTACATTAAGCTATTAAATAGAAGAGTAAGAGGTTATTTATTGTGAATATTAAACGGTACTTATTGCAGCGTTTTCATAGGTTTCTTGTAAACTGTAGCGTTATGTATATCTACAAGTAGTTTTACTTTTATTATATGCTTATAGACCCATAAAAAAATGTTAGTTGTTTTCAAGATATAGCTATTTACGGATTTATAGCTTGTTTTCCTACAAAATGAAGTATAAAATCCCTCTTTTCAGCATAATTGGCACCCTATAAGTAAGTAGCTTACATTACAGTAAGTATTAGAAGAAGAATAAGAGGTTTTATGTGATATAACGGTATATTGCAAGCGTTTTTCATAGTTTTTACTAAACTGTAACGTTATGTATATATAAAAGTAGTTTTACTGATCATATTGCTACAAACCTATAATAATGTAGTGTTTCAATGAGATTAGCTATTTATCGGTGATATATAGCTGTTTTCCTACAAATTGAAGGCCTACAATCCTTCTTTTAGAAAATTGCACCTATAAGTACGGCTTACATTACATTAAGCTATTAAATAGAAGGAGTAAGAGGTTATTTATTGCTGATATAACGCGTATATTGCAAGCGTTTTTTTTTTCATAGTTTCTTGTAAACTGTTTAGCGTTATTGTTTATTACAAGTAGTACTTATTATATTGCTAAAAACCCATTAAAATGTAGGGTTTTCAATGATATTAGCTATTTATCGGTGATTATATAGATGTTTTCCTACAAATTTGAAGTATAAAAATCTCTTTTTAGCATAATTTGCACTATAAGTAGCTTACATTCATTAAGCTATTAAAAAAGAAGAGTAAGAGGTATTTATTGTGATATAACGGGATATGCAAGGCGGTTTCATAGTTTCTTGTAAACTGTTAGGTTATTGTATATATAACAAGTAGTTTACTTATTATATTGCTATAAAACCATATAAATGTGAGTGTTTTCCCCCCCCCAATGATATTAGATATTTATCGGTGATATATACTGTTTTTCCTACAATTGAAGTATTAAAATCCTCTTTTAAATAAATTGCACCTATACAGTAGCTACATTACATTAAGCTTTTAAATAGAAGATGTTTGGAGGTTATTTTTTTTTTGTTGGGATATAACGGTATATTACAAGCGGTTTTTCATAGTTTATTATAAACTGTCACGTATTCGTATATATACAAGTAAGTTTTACTTATCAGATTGCTATAAAAACTATAAAGTGTAGCGTTTTCAATGATATTAGCTATTATCGGTGGTATATAGCTGTTTCCTACAATAATTGAAGTATACAATCCTTTTTTTAGAAATAATCTTGCACCTATAAGTAGCTTACATTACATAAGCTATTAAATAGAAGCATAGAAGAGTAAGAGGTTATTTATTGTGATTTAACGGTATATTGCAAGCGTTTTTCACTAGTTTATTCTAAAAAACTGTAGCGTTATTGTATATATACAAATAGTTTTACCTATATATTGCGCTAAACCCATAAAATGTAGTGTTTTCAATTACTTTTAGATAGTTATTAGTGATATATAGCTGTTTTCCTACAAATTGGAAGATAAAATCATCTTTTTATAATAATTTGGCACTATAAGTAGCTTACATTACATTAAGCTTACGAATAGAAGAGTAAGAGGTTATTTATTGGATATACTGGTATATTGCAAGCGTTTTTCATAGTTCTTGTCAAAACTGTAGGCGTAGCGTTATTGTATATATACAAAGTAGTTTACTGATCATATTGCGTATATAAACACATAAAATGTAGTGTTTTTCAATGATATAGCTATTTATCGGTGATATCTAGCTGTTTTCCTACAGATGAAGTATAAAAAATACTCTTTTTAGGAATAATTCCTGCACCAATAAATAGCTACATTACATTAAAGCTAATAAATCGAAGAGTAATAGGTAAATTTATTGTGATAAACGGTAATTGCAAGCGGTTTTTATAGTTCTTGAAAAACTGTAGCGTTATTGTATATATACCAAGTAGTTTACTTAATCATATTGATATAAACCCATAAAATGTAGCTTAGCGTTTTCAATGATTTTAGCTAGTTATCAGTGATATTATCGCTCATTTCTACAAATTGAAGTATACAATCCTCTTTTTTAGAACTAATTTGCCACCTATAAGTAGCTTACATTACATTAAGCTATAAATAGAAGAGTAAGAGGTTATTTATTGTGATATAACGGTATATTGCACGCGTTTTTCATAGTTTCTTGTAAACTGTAGCAATATTGTATATATACAAGTTAATTTTACTTATCATATTGCTATAAACCCATAAAATGTAGTGTTTTCATGATTTTAGCTAGTTATTCAGTGATATATAGACTGGTTCTTCTCAAATTGAAGTATAAATCCTTTTTTTAGAATAAATTTGACCTATAAGTAGGCTGTTTTAAAACATTCCATTAAGCTATTAAATAGAAGGAGTAAAGAAGGTTATTTATTGTGATTATAACGGTATATTGATGCGTTTTTCATGGTTGCTTGTAATGTAGCGTTACTTGTATATATTAAAAGTAGTTTTACTGAACATATTGCTATAAACCCTATTAAAATGTAGTGTTTTCAATGATATTAGCTATTAATCGGTGAGATATAGCTGTTTCCTACAAATTGAAGTATACAATCCTCTTTTTAGAATAATTTGCACCTATAAGTAGCTTAATTACATTAAGCTAAATTAAAAGAAGAGTAGGAGTAAATTATGTGTTATTATTTCATTTGTATATTCCAAGCGTTTTTCATAGATTTCTTGTAAACGTAGCGTATGTATAACTATACAAGTAGTTTTACTATCATAATGCTATATAAAACCTAAAAGTTAGTGTTTTCAATGATATTAGCTATTTACATGGTGTTTATATACTGTTTCTTACAAATTGAAGTATAAAAATCCTCTTTTAGAATAATTTGCACCATACTAAGTAGATTACATTAACATAGCTATTAAAAGAAGTGTAAGAGGTTATTTTGTGTGATATAACGGTATTTGCAGCGTTTTGTCATAGTTTCTTGTAAAACTGTCGCGTTATGTATATATATACAAGTAGTTTTACTTATTATAATTTCTCAAACTATTAAAATGTAGTGTTTTCAATGATTATTTAGCTATCTAACGGTGATATATATCTGTTTTCCTACAAATTGAAGTATAAAATCCTTTTTTAGAATAATGGCAGCTATAAGTAGCATAAATAAATTACATTAAGCTATTAAATAGAAGAGTAAGAGGTTATTTATTGTGATATAACGGGTATATTGCATGCGTTTTTCATAGTTCTTGTGCAACGTAGAGTATGTATATATACAAGTAGTTTACATATAATATTGCTATCAAACCCTAAAATGTAGTGTTTCAATGATATTAGCTATTTATCCGATGATCTATAGCTGTTTTCCTACAAATTGAAGTATAAAATCCTCTTTTTAGAATATATTTGCACCTATAGGTAGCTTCATTACATTAAGCTATAAATAGAAGAGTAAGAGGTTATTTAATTGTGATATAACGGTATATGCCAAGCGTTTTTTATAGTTTTTATATAAACTGTAGCGTTATTGTATATAGACAAGTAGTTTTACTTTTATATTGCATAAACACATAAAATGTAGTGTTTTCACTGATATTAGCTATTTATCGGTGATAATATAGCTGTTTTCTACAAATTGAAGTATAAAATCCTCTTTTTTAGAATAATTTGAACCTATAAGTAGCTTACATTACATTAAGCTTTTAAATAGAAGAGTAAGAGGTTATTATTGTGATATTAACGGTTTAATTTAAAAATTGCAAGCGTTTTATAGGTTTCTGTAAAAATGTAGCGTTAGTGTATATATACAAGTAGTTTACTTATTATATTGCTATATATAACCCATATAATGTAGTTGTTTTCAATGATTATAGCTATTTATCGGTGATATAAGCACTGTTTTTCATACAAATTGAAGTATAAAAATCCTTCTTTTTAGAATATTTCGCACCTATAAGTAGCTTACATTACATAAGCCTTTAAATAGAAGAGTAAGAGGTTATTTTTGTGATATAACGGTATAAAATTGCAAGCGCTTTTAATAGTTTCTTGTAACGGTAGCGTATTGTATATATATAAAGTAGTTTTACTTATTATATGCTATAAACCCATAAAATGTAGTGTTTTTCCAAGTATTGAGTATAACTAGTATCACGTGATATATAGCTGTTTTCCTTTACAAATGAAGTATAAAATCCTTTTTTTTAGATCATAATTTCGCAGCTATAAGTAGCATGAAAAATTACATGAAGCTATGTAAATAAGAAGAGTACGAAGGTTATTTATTGTGATTCTAATGGTAATTTCAAGCATTTTTTCATAGTTCTTGTCAACTGTAGTGTTATTGTATATAACAAGTTTAGGTTTACATATCATAGTGGCTAAAACCCATAAAATGTAGTGTGTCAATGATATTAGTATTTATCGATGATATTATAGCTGTTTTCTTACAAAATTGAAGTTATTAAAATCCTCTTTTTTAGAATAAATTTTTGCACCTCATAAGTAGCTTACATTACCATTAAGCTATTAAATAGAAGAGTAAGAGGTATTTATTGTGATATAACGCGTATATTGCAAGCGTTTTTTTCATCGTCCTCGTCTAAACTGTTAGCGGTATTGTCTATATACAAGTAGTTCTACTTCTATGATTGCTTAAACCTATAAAATTGTAGTGTTTGATCAATTGATATTAGCTATTTATCGGTGATATATAGCTGTTTTCCGACAAATTGAAAGTATACAATCCTTGTTTTAGAATAATTGCACCTAATTAAGTAGCTTACAGTACATTAGCTATTAAATAGAAGAGGAAGAGTTATTATTGTGATATAACGGTATTATTGCAAGCGTGTTTCATTAGTTTCTTCGTAAAACTGTAGCGTTTATTGATAATATACAAGTAGTTTTACTTATTATATTCATAACCCAATAAAATGTAGTGTTTTCAATGATATTAGCTAGTTATCGGTGATATATAGCTGTTTTTCACTACAAATTGAAGTATAAAATCCTCTGTTGTAGAATAATTTGCATATAAGTAGCTTACATTAACATTAAGCTATTAATAGAAGGGAGTAAGAGGTTATTTATTGTGATGTAAACGGTATATTTTGCAAGCGTTTTTCATAGGTTCTTATAAAGGGTAACGTTATTGTTATATATACAAGTAGTTTTACTGTCATAATTGCTAATAAAAACCTATAAAATGTAGTGTTTTTCAATGATATTAGCTATTTATCGGTGATATTATAGCTGTTTTCCTACAAATGAAGTATCAAATCCTTCTTTAGGAATAATTTGCACCTTAAGTAGCTTACATTAATAAGCTATTAAATAGAAGAGTACGAGGTTATTTATTGTGATATAAACGGTGATATTGCCAGCGTTTTTCATAGTTTCTTGTAAAACGGTAGCGTTATTGTATATTACTAAGTAGTTTTACTTATTATATTGCTAAAAACCATTAAAAGTTGTGTTTTCACTGATATTAGCATTTATCCCGTGTGATATATAAGCTGTTTTTCTACAAATTGAAGTATAAAAATTACTCTTTTTAGAATAAATTTTGCACCTATAAGTAACTTAATTACATTAAGCGATTAATAGAAGAGTAAGAGGTTATTTATGTGAATATAAACAGTATTTGCAAGCGTTTTTCATAGTTTCTTGTAAAATGTAGTATTGTATTTATACAAGTAGTTTTAATTATTATATTGCTTATAAACCATAAAATGTAGTGTTTTCAATGATTTTTAGCTGTTATCAGTGATATATAGCTCTGTTCCTACAAATTGAAGTATAAAATCCTTTTTTTAGAATAATTTGCAGCTATTAGTAGCTTACATTACATTAAGCTATTAATAGAAGAGTAATAAGGTATTTATTGTGAATATAACAGTATATAGCAAGCGTTTTTCATCGTTCTCTAAAGTGTAGCGGTATTGTATATATACAAGTAGTTTTACTTATCAGATTGCTATATTATAAAAAACCTATAAAAAAAAAATGTAGGTTTTCAATGATATTAGCTATTTATCGGTGGATATTATAGTGTTTTCCTACAAATGAAGTATAAAAATCCTCTTTTTAGAAATAATTGCACATTAAGTAGCATTTACATTACATAAGTTTTGTTTTAAATAGAAAGAGTAAGAGGTTATTTATTGTGAGATAAACGGTATATTGCAAGCGTTTTTCAATAGTTCTTGTAAAACTGTAGCGTTATTGTATATATACAAGTAGTTTTACTTATTAATATTGCTAATAAACCCATAAAAATGTAGTAGTTTCAATTATTTTAGCTAGCTACAGTGATATATAGCTGTTTTCCTACAAATTGAAGTATATAAAATCCTTTTGTTTAGAATAATGTGCAGCTATAAGTAGCATAAATTAATTAAGCTATTAAAAGAAGAGTACGAGGTTATTTATTAGTGATATACTGGTATATTGCAAGCATTTTTATAGTTTCTTGTCAACTGTAGTGTTAGTGTATATATACAAGTAGTTTTAACATTATCATATTGCTATAAACCCATAAAAAAGTAGTGTTTTTCAATGATAGTAGCATTTACGATGATATATAGCTGTTTTCTTACAAATTGAAGTATAAAATCCTTTTTTAGAAAATTGCACTATAGTAGTTTACATTACATTAAGCTATTATTAAAATAGAGAGTAAGAGTTTTTTTATTGTGATATAACGGTATATTGCAAGCTTTTTTCATAGTTTTTGTAAACTGTACGTTTTTATTTTAACAAGTAGTTTACTGATCATTTTGCAAATAAACTATAAAATGAGTGTTTTCAATGATTTGCTATTTATCGTGATATATACCCTTTTCCCTAAAAATTAAAGATAAAAACTCTTTTTAGAAAAATTTGCACCTATAAATAGCTTAATTACTTTAAAGTAATAAAAAAAGAGTAAGGTTATTTTTTGTGATATCCGGATATGCAAGCTTTTTTCTAGTTTTTGTAAACTGTAGCGTTTTTTGTATATATAAAGTTTTTTACTTTCATATGTAAAACCCCAAAAATTAGTTTTTTTTAATGTTAGCTTTTATCGGGGGTATATAGCTTTTTTCCAAAAAATTTGAAGTATAAAACCCTCTTTTAAAAAATTGGCCCTATAAGTAGTTACTACATTAAGCTATAAATAAGAGAAAAGAGGAGTTATTGGATAAAGGATATTGCAAGCGTTTTTCATAGTTTCTTGTAAACTGTACTTTTATTGTATAAAAATAGTTTATTATCTTTTTGCTAAAACCCTAAAATGTATTTTTTTCAATGATATTAGCTATTTTCGGTGATATATAGCTGTTTCTACAAAGGGGAAGAAAAATCCTTTTCTAGAAAAATTTGCACTTTATAATAGCTTACTTTACATTAAGCTATTAAAATAAAAAGAGTAAGGGGTTATTTATTGGTTATAACGGTATATTGCACGGTTTTTTATTTTCTTGAAAACTGTAGCGTTATTTATATTTTTTTTTTTTTTTTGTTTTTATTATTATTTTTGCTAAAAACCCATAAAATGTAGTTTTTTTTCAATGATATTAGCATTTATCGGAATATAGGTTTTCCTAAAAAATTAAAGAAAAAAAAACCCCTTTTTTTAAATAATTTCCCCCAAAAAGTAAGGCTACATTAATTAAGCTATTAAATAAAAGAGTAAGGGGTTTTTTATTGTGAATAACGGTATTTTGCAAGCGTTTTAATTTTTTCTTCTAAACTGTAGGTTTTTGTAATATACAAGTATTTTTACTTTTTATTTTTTTTTGCTAAAAAACCCTAAAATTGTTTTTTCAATTTTTTTAGCAGCTATCAGGTAATAATGTTTTACAAATTGAAGAAAAAATTTTTTTTTTAGAAAAATTTTTAGCATAAGTAGTTTACATTACTTAAGCTATTAAATAGAATACGAGTTATTTATTGTATATACGGGTATTTTGCAACCTTTTTTCTATTTTTGTC
>JACEEZ010002286.1:0-2500 GCA_016584305.1 Chionoecetes opilio
AAAAAAAAATTTTAAACTGAGTAAGAGCTTATTCATAGAGAAACTGTAGAATATTAGACTAATAACGGTTAGAGGAAGACTGTTATTAGTAGAGTTAGAGTTAAGACTGTATTAGACTGTTAATTTAAGACTGTTATTAGACTGTGTAGATGTTAAGACTGTTATTAGACTGTTAGATTTTAGACTGTATTAGACTGTTATTTAAGACTGTTATTGACTGTTAGAGTTAAGACTGTTATTAGACTGTTAGATGTTAAGACTGTTATTAGACTGTTAGATGTTAAGACTGTTATTAGACTGTTAGATGTTAAGACTGTTATTAGACTGTTAGATGTTAAGACTGTTATTAGACTGTTAGATGTTAAGACTGTTATTAGACTGTTAGATGTTAAGACTGTTATTAGACTGTTAGATGTTAAGACTGTTATTAGACTGTTAGATGTTAAGACTGTTATTAGACTGTTAGAGTTAAGACTGTTATTAGACTGTTAGATGTTAAGACTGTTATTAGACTGTTAGATGTTAAGACTGTTATTAGACTGTTAGATGTTAAGACTGTTATTAGACTGTTAGATGTTAAGACTGTTATTAGACTGTTAGAGTTAAGACTGTTATTAGACTGTTAGATGTTAAGACTGTTATTAGACTGTTAGATGTTAGACTGAGTTAATAATAAGAGGATGAAACGTCACAATGAATGAACATAATTGAGACCCAGAACGTAATTTCCATTGTAATTTGACTACCATTAGACGTTGTTAAGTTAATATAAGCACTATTTTATCGATAGGACCTATTTAGTATCCTTTTCTACTAACTAGTTTGATATATTAAGCTATACTTTTCGTATTTTTATGGCTTGACAACATACGATTTTTTTATAGCAAAGGAAAGATCTGGGCGTGAAGGGGTTAACATAATTGAGATAGTCAGTACGCGCTTCACATTAATTTAAGCGAGACCTATTCTCTAATTAATCGTGTTGTGAACAATTGGGTCTTTCTGTTAAGTGCTATTGTTAAAGCATTTTGAAAACATTTGGACAGACAACCCCGAACACTCCTCTCTTTATATTTTTCTCACTCGCTTTAATTTTTCCAGGCACTCTTTTCGCAGCTGTTAGTGGTATTAGTCTACAAAATTAATTAGCTCTCTCTCTCTCTCTTCGTCCTCTCTCCTCTCTCTCTCTCTCTCTCTCTCTATCTCTCTCTCTCTCTCTCATCTCTCTCTCTCTTCCTCTCTTCTCCTCTCTCTCTCTCTCTCTCTCTCTCTCTCTCTCTCCTCTCTCTCTCTCTCTCTCTCTCTCTCTCTCTCTCTCTCTCTCTCTCTCTCTCTCTCTCTCTCTCTCTCTCTCTCTCTCTCTTCGAAGAATTCTCCTTGTATTGACAGATAGGCTTCATACCCTCATCCTTCTCTTCCCCTCATCTTCCCCTCCTTTCCCTCCCCTCATTTTCCCCTCCTTTCCCTCCCCTCATTCTTCCCCTCCCTATCCTCCCTCCTTTCTTCCCCTCCCTATCCTTCCCCTCATTCTTCCCCTCCCTAGCCCTCCCCTCTTCTTCCCTCCCTATCCCTCCCTCTCCTCCTCGACCCTCCCTATCCCTCTCCTCTCCTCCTGACCCTACCTTCCCTTCCCTCTCCTCCTGACCCTCCCTATCCCTCCCCTCTTTCTTCCCCTCCTTATCCCTCCCCTCTCCTGTCCCTTCCTCCCCTCCCTCCTCAACCCTCAGATTCGAATACAATTAGCCTTAGAGGGAGCGAAGAGAGGGAAAAAAGTGAAAGAGTTCTATGGATGAGAAAGAAAAGAGGAAGAGAAAGAATAGGTGATGATGCATTTAGGAATAGAAAAGGAGTGAATAAAGTGAGAGAGAGAGAGAGAGAGAGAGAGAGAGAGAGAGAGAGAGAGAGAGAGAGAGAGAGAGAGAGAGAGAGAGAGAGAGAGAGAGAGAGAGAGAGAGAGAGAGAGAGAGAGAGCTTGGTGAAAAACTCAATATTTCTTGATCATCCTCGTTTGTTTAAAGCTTATGTTTACTATTCACTTCTATTCATATTATATTCATACCTATATTTCACTATTCTATTAAGAAACTGTTTATCATTCCTGTAGACGTGGTCATAGTGATTCAATTAATGTTAACAGAGAACATTTCCAAGGTCGTTCTCTGGTGAAATATCTTTTAAGAATGAAAAAAAGAATCCTTCTCACTTCTCCTCCTCCTCCTCCTCCTCCTCCTCCTCCTCCTCCTCCTCCTCCTCGTCGTCTTCGTCTTTATCTTACTCCTTTTCTAACTTTTCTTGTAACTCCTTCTCTTTCAAATGAGATCTCTCTTTCTTAAGCATCCAGGCCAATTGGATCTGAAAGAACCTGAAAAGAAAGAGAAAGAGAGAGAGAGAGAGAGAGAGAGAGAGAGAGGAGAGCGAGATAAGAGGAGAGAAGAGAGAGAGAGAGAGAGAGAGAGAGAGGAGAGAGAGAGAGAGAGAGAGAGAAGGGGGAGGCTTAGCA
>JACEEZ010002286.1:7500-12500 GCA_016584305.1 Chionoecetes opilio
CAGTTTATTAATAGTTATGATTATTTTGATCTATTTTCATCCTTGTTATCTTATCAGTTATCACTATTACCATTACTGTATTATATCATGGTTGATATTATTAATGCTCCTACTATTATTGTTAGTAGTAGTATTAACGTTATTATTGATATGGTTATTTTCAATTTTTATTCTTTTTTGTTATTTTCATCATTATCATTATTGTTGTTGTTGTTGTTGTTGTTGTTGTTGTTAGTGTTGTTAGTGTTGTTGTTAGTGTTGTGTTAGTGTGTTAGTGTTGTTGTTAGTGTTGTTGTTAGTGTTGTTAGTGTTGTTGTTAGTGTTGTTGTTAGTGTTGTTGTTAGTGTTGTTAGTGTTGTTGTTAGTGTTGTTAGTGTTGTTGTTAGTGTTGTTAGTGTTGTTGTTAGTGTTGTTAGTGTTGTTGTTAGTGTTGTTAGTGTTGTTGTTAGTGTTGCTAGTGTTGTTAGTGTTGTTGTTAGTGTTGTTAGTGTTGTTAGTGTTGTTGTTAGTGTTGTTGTTAGTGTTGTTGTTAGTGTTGTTGTTAGTGTTGTTGTTAGTGTTGTTAGTGTTGTTGTTAGTGTTGTTGTTAGTGTTGTTAGTGTTGTTGTTAGTGTTGTTAGTGTTGTTGTTAGTGTTGTTAGTGTTGTTGTTAGTGTTGCTAGTGTTGGGTTTTTAGTGTTTGTTAGTATGTTGTTAGTGTTGGTTAGTGTTGTTATTAGTGTTGTTGTTAGTGTTGTTAGTTTTTGTAGTGTTGTTAGTGTTGTTGTTAGTGTTGTTAGTGTTGTTGTTAGTGTTGTAGTGTTGTTGTAGTGTTGTTAGTGTTGTTGTTAGTGTGTTAGTGTTGTTAGTATTGTTGTAGTGTTGTTGTTAGTGGTTTTTGTTAGTGTTGTTGTTAGTGTTGTTAGTGTTGTTGTTAGTGTTGTTGTTAGTGCTGTTGTTAGTGTTGTTAGTGTTGTTGTTAGTGTTGTTGTTAGTGTTGTTGTTAGTGTTGTTGTTAGTGTTGTTAGTGTTGTTGTTAGGTGTTGTAGTGTGTTAGTGTTGTTGTTAGTGTTGTTGTTAGTGTGTTTGGGTTTGTGTTGTTGTTAGGGTTTTTCGTTAGTGTTGTTAGTTAGTGTTAGTGTGTTAGTGCCTATGTTGTTAGGTGTTGTTAGTGTTGTTAGGTCGTTGTATGTGTTTTTGTCATGTGTATGTTTGCTTGTGATTAGTTAGTTTGTTTGTTGTTTTGTTCCTGTACTTCGGTTGTTTGCTCGTTTTAGTGCCTTTCCAGTCCATTTTTACCCAAATGCTTGCCCCTTCCTCTTCTCCAGCTTCCACCCCATACACCCACTGTCCCTCCGTTACTCCCCAGACCCTTACCCTTTCCTCCCTCCACAAAAACCCCCCTTTTGCCCCTGTTCTCCCATTCCCTCTGCCTCCCAACCCACCTCTCTCCGTTACTCCCCTACCCCTTGCCATCCCCTCCCCAACCCCACCTCTCCTGTTACCTCCATCCCCTCCCCACCACCCACAACACCCCACCATCTCCTCCTCCGTTACCTCTCCACCACTACCCCTTCCCCTACTCCCACCCACAACACCCCTACTCCAACCCCTCCCATTCCCCATTTCCCCCTCAACCACCACAACCACCACCACCGCCACTGTCCCCTATGATCTGTGTCTTCTGGAAAAGGTGACTTGCGGCTTCACCTGAGCGTGTCACTAGCGTTGGTAATGTCCGGGCGGCTGACACCTTAATGGGCGGCCCCTTGTCACTCCAGGTAAGCCTCGTGCAGGTAAAAAGGTGTTTTTTTTAGCCTCCCACGTTAACCATATGCCCTTTTTAACTTTTTTATTTTATTTTTTTACTTTTTTGGGGAATTGGTGTCTGGTTTGTGTCTTGTCTTTAATAAATAGCTCGTCAGTTCCGTAGCGAATTTTTTTTATAATGATGGAGTTTATGATATTGAAGAAAAAATGAGACTAAAAAATTGAAGAGCTGAATATTAAGTTTAAGTGTTTAAGTTAAGTGCCGAATTTTTTTTTATAGTTTTAATGATGGAGTTTGATAATGAAGGAAAACTGAGAAGAAGAAAATTGAAGTGTTGAATAGTAATTAAGTTTAAGTGCTGAAGTTTATTAAGTGCTGAGCGAAAGAAAAGTTGGTGAACTGAATTAAAGTATGAAGGTTAAAGTGTGTGGTGGCCTTAGTAGTAAACACGTGATGAAAAGACGATAGTAAGATAGTAAGTAATAGTAGATAGATAGAGTAGATAATAAGATAACAGTGAGATAGATAAGAAGATGCAAGTAAATATAACTGAACAAACCCAAAAAAGTATAACAAACGTCCCTTCAGAATGATAATAAATACCCTACAAGCGCTATAGGCTTCGACGTATAAAAAAAAAAAAAAAAAAAAAAAAAAAAAAAAAAAGATACGTTGAGATACGTGAGAAAAATGATTAAACGACAATTAAGGATGTTTATCTTCATGTTTTTTATTTTTTTTATTTACATATATATTTCTTTCTTTAGATATGACCTCTCTCCTTCTTTCATCTATCTATCATTTCCTCTGTGTAAACAATGGCTATGATTATGTATTTATTCGTGATTAAAAGATAAAGTAAATATGAAAGCTAAAGAAAAAGGGAAAAACAAGCCCAAATCAGCCTCGCCTTATAGTGAAATCTAATCAACAGAAATCTAAATCTAAATAAACAGGAAAATATATCTAAAGAAACGGGAAAAAAAAAAACAGATCAGCCTCACCTTATAGTGAAATCTAATAAACAGAAATCTAAATCTAAATAAACCGAAATCTGAAGCTAAATAAACAGAAATCTGAAGCTAAATAAACAGGAAAATATATCTAAGGAAACGGCAAAAAAACAACAGATGAGCCTCGCGTTATGCTGAAATCTAATAAACAGAAATCTAAACAGAAAAATATATCTAAAGAAACGGGGGAAAAAAAACCCAGATGAGCCTCATGGTATAAAGGAATCTAATAAACAGAAATCTAAATCTAATAAACAGAAATCTGAATCTAAATAAACAGGAAAATACATCTAAAGAAACGGGAAAAACAGCAGATCAGCCTCGCCTTATAGTGAAATCTAATAAACCGAAATCTAAATCTAAATAAACAGAAATCTGAATCTAAATAAACAGAAAAATACATCTAAAGAAACGGCAAAAAAAAAAAAAAAGAGCCTCGCGTTATAATGACATCTAATCTCACATCCCTTCCTCTGCCTCGAGACTCGTTAAAAAGCCTCCACAAAGAGTGCGTTATAGATGACAGAATCCCTAATCTCCTTGTATCATGTCACTACAGAACAGACCCTATTCGATTCCATCTACGAGTTTGATTAAAAGGCTATCACGTCCTCTATTTTTACCGCGCCCTTTTTTTTTTCTCTTCCATCTGTTTTTTATGTCGTTTCGCCCTCGCTCTGGTTGCATAATCCATGTAATAACGACTGAACGGTGATTGGCGCAGAGGGATGAAGGGGCGGAGCTTGTCGCCTTAGGGTTGTCAGCTGACGGAGGAGGAGGAGGAGGAGGAGGAGGAGGAGGAGGGGGGGGAGGAGGAGGAAAAGAAAGAGGAAGAGGAGGAGCATGTAAGGAGAAACGTGTGATTCGTAATGTCGTGAGGTGAAGGTTAGTTATATCATTTGTATGTTATTACTCAAACACTCTCTCTCTCTCTCTCTCTCTCTCTCTCTCTCTCTCTCTCTCTCTCTCTCTCTCTCTCTCTCTCTCTCTCTCTCTCTCTCTCTCTCTCTCTCTCTCTCTCTCTCTCTCTCTCACTCTGATTAATGCCTTTGATATATAAACTCTCTCATATTGTGTGTTTCATCAGGAAATATTTCAGTCTCTATATTTATCCCAAACTTTTATAAAATTTCGACATCAATTTTTACTGACATCAACGTAGACTGTGCACATAGGATTGATTTTATTTCTGTTCTTTTCTTATTTTGTTACATTTCAATCCATCCCTCATACGACATGTAACTTTGACCCTCAGTATTTTGTTCCCTTAACCCCTTGAGGCCCAGAACGTCATTTCCATTGTAATTTGGGTACCATTAGATGATTTTTAATGAATATAAGCAATGTTTTTATAGATATGACCTGTTTAGTAGCCTTGTCCACTATGTAATATAGTTTATTTAGTTACTTTTCGTAATCTTATGGCTCGACAACATACAATTTTTTATAGCATAGGAAAGATCTGAGCGCGAAGGGGTTGAGATGATGATGATGGTGATGATGATGATGATGTTAAATAGGTTGAGATGAGTGGTAAAAAGGATGGCTGATGGATAAGACGATTCCTTTCTCTTTTTGTTCTCTCTCTCTCTTCTCTCTCCCCCTCTCTCTCTCTCTCTCTCTCTTCTCTCTCTCTCTCTCTCTCTCTCTCTCTCTCTCTCTCTCTCTCTCTCTCTCTCTCTCTCTCTCTCTCTCTCTCTCTCTCTCTCTCTCTCTCTCTCTCTCTCTCTCTCTCTCTCTGTCTTGTTTTTTGCGGGACAAGTATTTTTTTCTTGTTTTTTCCTTTAAGTATGTTTTCCTTTTTTTTCTTTAAGTATGTTTTCATTTTTTTTCTTTAAGTATGTTTTCATTTTTTTCCCTTTATGCGTACCTGTAGACGGTGTGTACATGCAGGGAATTCCAGACATTCCAGCCTCACCCCGAGTATTCCAGGACGATACAGTGTTCATTCCTGTCGCTCAGCATTCCAGATTCCTACCTTCATCCCTCCTTCTCATGTGCCTCTCCGCCTCCTCCTCCCTCCCCCCCCCCCCTCCTCCTCCTCTCCTCCTCCTCCTCCTCCTCCTCTCCTCCCCCTCCTTCTCCTCCTCCTCCTCCTCCTTCTCCTCCTCCTCCTCCTCCTCCTCCTTCTCCTCCTCCTCACTCCCCTCTCTCCCTTCCTAGTTCTGCACTCCATTCCTTATTTCGAGAATTCCATCGCTCTGGAAACAGGTGGTCTGGGAAATAGGAGGAATACA
>JACEEZ010002286.1:17500-22500 GCA_016584305.1 Chionoecetes opilio
TTTTAATTTTTTTTCCTTTTTTCCCCCCCCCCTTTTTTTTTTTTTTCCCCCCCCCCCTTTTTCCCCCCCTTTTCCCCCCCCCTTTTTTTTTCCCTTTTCCCCCCCCCCCCCCCCCCCCCCCCCCCCCCCTTTCCCCTTCCCCCCCCCCCCCCCCTCCTCCCCCCTTTTCCCCCCCCCCCCCCCCCCTTTTTTTTTCCTCCCCCTTCCCTTTTCCTTTTTTTTCCCCTTTTTCCCCCCCCCCCCTTTTTTTCCCCCCCCCTTTTCTTTTTTTTTTTTAATTTTTTTTCCCCCCCCCCCCCTTTTTCCCCCCCCCCCCTTCCTTCCCCCCCCCCTTCCCCCCTTTTTTCCCCCCCTTTTTTTTCCCCCCCCTCCCAAACCCCCCCAAAAAAGGGCCCCTTTTTTTTTTAAAATTTTTGCCAAAAAATTTTTTTAAACCCCCGGGGTTTTTAAACCCCCTTTTTTCCCGGGGGGGGCCGGGGGTTTTGGGGGGGCCCCGGGGGAAAACCCCGGGGGAAAAGGAGCTGGGGCCTGATTGACTGCTGGCCCCCCAAAAAAAACCCCCGGGGGGCCCCCCCCCTTAAAATTCCACATTAGCCCCCCAAAAAAACCTAAAAAAAAAAAAACCCCCCCCCCTTTTCCCCGGGGGGTTTTTCCTTAAACCCCCCCCCCGGGTTTTTGGGGGGGCACTGCCCGGGGGGGTTTTCCCCAAAAAAAAATTCCCCCAAAGGGGGGGGCTTTTTGGGGGGGGCCCCCCAAAAAAAGGGAAAGGGGGGGCCCCCCCCCCCCCCCCCAAAAAAACCCCCCAAAAAAAAAAAAAACCCAAAACTAAACCCAAAAACCCCCCCCCCCCCTTTTTTTTAAAAAAAACCCTTTTTCCCCCCAAAATTTTTTTTTTTTTTTTTATCACTTCTTTTTTTCCCCCTTTGGGGGGGGGGGGGGGGGGGAGGGCCCCCTTTTTTTTTCTCTTTTTTCCTTTTTGTTTAGTGATTTTAAAACAAAATTTTAAAACCCCCCTTTTTTCGGGTTTTTTTCCTTTTTTCCCTTTTAAACCCTTTTTTTCCCCCCCCCCCCCCTCCCTTTTTTCCCCCCCCCCCCCCCCCAAAAAAAAAAAAATTTTTTTCCCCCCCTTTTTTTCCCCCTTTTCCCCCCCCCCCTTTTTTTTTTTACCCCCCTTTCCCCCCCTTTTTTTTTCCCCCCCCCCCTTTTGGGGGGGGGTTTTCCCCCCCCCCCCCCTTTTTTTTTTCCCCCCCGGTTTTTTTTTGAAAACCCCCCCCCCCCCTTTTCCCCTGGGGTTTTTTTTTTTTTTACCCTTTTTTTTTTTTTCCCCCCCCCCTTCCCCCTCCCCTCCTTCCCCCCCTCCTCCTCCTTCCCCCCCTCCCCCCCCCCCCTTTCCCCCCCCCCCCCCCCCTTTTTTCCCCCCCTTTCCCCCTTTTTTCCCCTTTTCCCCCTCCCCCTTCCCTTTCCCCCTCCCCCTTTTTTTTTTTACCCTTTTTTTTTCCCCCCCCCCCCTTTTTTTCCCCCCCTTTTTTTTTTTTTTTTTTTTTCCCCCCCCTTTCCCCCCTTTCCCCCCTTTTTTTTTCCCCCCCCTTTCCTTCCCCCCGGCCTCCTTTTTTTTTCCCCTTTTCCCCCCTTTTTTTCCCCCCCCCCCCCTTTTTTTTCCCCCCCTTTTTTTTTTTCCTTTTAACCCCCTTTTTTTTTTTTCCCCCCCCCCCCCCTTTTTCCTTTTTTTTTTTTTTTTTTCCCCCCCCTTTTTTTTTTCCCCCCCTTTTTTTTTTTTTTGCCTTTTTTTTTCCCCCTTTTTTTTTTTTCCCCCCCCCCTTTTCCCCCTTTTTCCCCCTTTTTTTTTTTTTTTTTTTTTTTTCCCCCCCCTTTTTTTTCTTTTTTTGGGGGCCCCCCTTTTTTTTCCCCCCCCTTTTTTTTTTTTTCCTTTCCCCTTTTTTTCCCCCCCTTTTTCCCCCCTTTTTTTTTTTTTTTTTTTTTTTTGTTTTCCCCCCTTTCCTTTAATTTTTTTTCCTTTCCCCCCCCCCCCTTCCCCCCTTTTTTTTCCCCCCCCCTTTCCCCCCCTTTTCCCCCCCCCCCCCCCTTTCCTTTCCCCCCCCTTTTTTTTCCCCTTCCTTTCCCCCCTTTTTTCCCCCCCTTTTTCCCCCCTTTTTTTTCCCCCCCCCCCCTTCCCCCCCCCTTTTTCCCCCCCCCCCCCTTTTTTAACCCCCCCTTCCCCCTTTTTCCCCCCCGGGGCCCCCCCGGGGGTTTTGTTTTCCCTCCCCTTTCCCTTTTCCTTCCTTTCCCCCCCCCCCCCCCCCCTTTCCCCCTCCTTTTTCCCCCCCCCTTTTTTTTTTTTTCCCCCCCCCTTTTTTCCCCCCCTTTTTCCCCCCCCCCTTTTTTTACCCTTCCTTTTTCCCCCCCCCTTTTTTTTTTCCCCCCCCCCCCCCCCCCCTTTTTTTTTTTTCCTTTCCCCCTTTTCCCCTTCCCCCCCCTTCCTTTTCCCCCCCCCCCCTCCTCCCTTTTTTTTCCCCCCTTTTTTTCCCCCCCCACCTTTCCCCCTCCTCTTTTCCCCCGCCCCTTTTTCCCCCCCCCCCTCCTTTCCCCCCCCCCCCCCCTTTTTTTCCCCCTTTTCCCCCTTTCCTTTCCCCCCCCCTTTTTTTTTTTAAAAACCCCCTTTTTTTTTCCCCCCCCCCTTCCCCCCCTTTTGGGGGGGCCCCCCCCCCCCTTTTTTCCCCCCCCCCCTTTTTAAAACCCCCCCCAAAAAAATCCCTTTAAAACCCCCCCCCCTTTTTTTTTTCCTTTTTTTCCCCCTTTTTTTTTTTTTTTTCCCCCCCCTTTTTTTTTATTTTTTTCTTTCCCCCCCTTTCCCTTTTCCCCCCTTTTTACCCCCCCCCCCCCTTTCCCCCCCCTTTCCCCCCCCCCCTTTTTTCCCCCCCCCCCCCCCCCCCCTTTTTTTTCCCCCCCCTTTTTTTTTTCCCCCTTTTTTTCCCCTTTTTTCCCCCCCCCCCTTTTTTAAAAAAAATTTTTTTTTTTTTTTCTTTCCCCCATTTTTTTTTAAATTTTTTTTGGTTTTTTTTTTAAAAAAAATTTTTTGGAAAAATTTTTTTTTTTTTTATTTTTTTTTTTCCCAAATTTTTTAAAAAAAATTTTTTTAATTTTTTTTTAATTTTTTTTTTTTTGTTTAAAAACCCCCAAAATTTTTTTTTTCTTTTTTGGTTTTTTTTTTTCCCCCCCCTCTTTCTTTCTTCTCTTCCTCCCTCTCCATTCCTCCGTCTTCTACGAATTTCTTTCTTCCTCTTCCTATTCCTTCCTCTTTTTCCTCCTCTTCTTCCTCCTTTCTTCCTCTTCCTCTCCTCCTCTTCCCCTTCCTCCTACTTCCTCCTCCTCTTTCTCTTCTTCCTACTTCCTCCTCTTTCTCTTCCTCCTACATCCTCCTCCTCCTCTTTCTCTTCCTCCTATTTCCTCCTCCTCCTCTTCCTCTTCCTCCTACTTCTTCCTACTTCCTCCTGCTTCCTCCTCTTCCTCTTCCTCTTAACTTTTAACTTTTTCATGTTGCCTGTTTTTTCTTCTTTTCCTGCCACCCTCGGCTTAAGAGATTGGAGGGTGGGGAGGAAGCTTCCCCTTTACTGCCTTTTATCTCTCACTTTAGGTTAGATAGCGTAGTTTATATCACAAAAAGCCTCGCTAGAACCAGCAGGCCTGTTGCTGTTTGTTACTCCTTTGTATTCATAGGTATGTGTTTGTCTATATATATGTACTTGTTTACTTATTAATTTGTATTTTTGTTTCTTAACCACAGGGATGGGACATTAGAGCTGTGATAAGAGAAATACAGAGCCTTATCCCGTCTCCCATTCCTCCTCCTCCTCCTCCTCCTCCTCCTCCTCTCCTCCTCCTCCTCCTCCTCCTCCTCCTCCTCCTCCTCCTCCTCCTCCTCCTCCTCCTCCTCCTCCTCCTCTGCCTCCTCGTCGTCCTCGTCTACACCACCACCACCACCACTTCAAGGTAAGGTAAGTAAACTCTCAGCCTTATTTTCGTATTCTGAATAACACGTTCAATTTTGTTTTCGCTTTCTAAGTAAACTGAAACTAGGAAGCGAAAGTGTGGGTGGCGAGTGTCGATTACCCTCACCTATGCGTCCCTTACTCAGGAACTTACAGGCAAGATCTATAGACTGTTAAATAGTATGTCTTATATATAGTATTATTATGTATAGTCAATAGTAACTTGATAGTATGTCTATTAATCTTGCTTACAGGAACTACCTCGTTTAGGTTTCGCGGCCTTCCTTATTTTCTTAGGTTCTTATGTAATGTGATCCTGGAAAAAGGTAAAGGAAGGTAAAGTTAGTTAAAACATCACTCTTATTTCCACGTAACTTACTGAATGTGGTGTTATTTTCGTGTTTCTTAAGTAAATTGAAATTGTGAATGTATTGGAAGTATCGATTAGTGTCACATCCTTACCGTAGATAACACTATAGTCGCCAGTCACTTGATGCTGCACTAATGTCGCCAGGTACAATATATTACGAATTTTAGCATCACTACAGACTTTTATGTGCCACTGAAGACGCATGCACAGTAGTTTTTATTATGTACATCACACTACATGTCTTCAGTGGCACATAAAAGTCTGTAGTGATGCTAAAATTCGTAATATATTGTGCCTGGCGACATTAGTGCAGTGGCAAGTGACTGGCGACTATAGTGTTATCTACGGTAGGTAATGTGATTGTATCGTGTGCTTAAAAGGGGAAGGGAAGGAACGCCACTCTTCTTTCTAAGTCATTTACTCAATATGGTTTTGTTTTATGTTTCCCTTATGTAAATTGAAACTGTGAATGTACAGGAGGAAGGAATGTCAAGAAAGGTGTCACATATTCCTCCCTTTCTTACCGTAGATAACAGTGAAGTCGCCAGTTCTACGTTTCTTTGTTATTTACAGACGTTGGGTGGCGTTAATATTTCATTTGTACATCCATGATTCAGAAAGTTTAGAAGAGGCTATCTGGAAAG
>JACEEZ010002286.1:27500-30000 GCA_016584305.1 Chionoecetes opilio
ATTTACCAATCACAGCGTCTGTAAAGTCAAGTCTGTATGTAGTGTATAACTGAAGCTTCTTTTTTTTTTTTTTTTTTTGTAGCAGGCGAGGCGGTGAAAGTTTTTTTTGTTCTTATTATTATTTTTTATTTTTTTTTATTTTTTAGTAACAGGTGAGGTGGTGAATAATTTTTTTTTTATTTGTAGCAAGTGAGGTGGTGATTTTGTTTTGTTTTTTTGTAGCAGACGAGGTGGTGATTATTTTATTTTTTTTTGTAGCAAGTGAGGTGGTGATTTTTTTTTTTTTTTTTTGTAGCAGGCGAGGTGGTGATTATTTTTTTTTTTTTGTAGCAAGTGAGGTGGTGATTTTTTTTTTTTTGGGTAGCAAGTGAGGTGGTGAATTATTTTATTTTTTTGTAGCAAGTGAGGTGGTGATTTTTTTTTTTTTTTTATGTATCAGGTGAGGTGGTGAATTTTTTTTTTTTTGTAGCTAGTGAAGTGGTGATTTTTTTTTTTTGTAGGTGAGGTGATTTTCTTTTTTGTAGCAAGTGAGGTGGTGATTTTTTTTTTTTTGTAGCAAGTGAGGTGGTGATTTTTTTTTTTTGTAGGAAGTGAGGTGGTGATTTTTTTTTTTGTAGCAAGTGAGGTGGTGATTTTTTTTTTTTTTTTGGTAGCAAGTGAGGTGGTGATTTTTTTTTTTTTTTTGTAGGTGAGGTGATTTTTTTTTTTGTAGCAAGGGAGGTGGTGATTTTCTTTTTTTTGTAGCAAGTGAGGTGGTGAATTTTTTTTTTTTTTGTAGCAACTGAGGTGGTGAGGTTTTTTTTTTTTTTTAGTAGCAGATGAGGTGGTGAAAGGGTTGCGTCAATGGCTGTGAAGGTGAAGTGTAGCAGATTAAATCCTTTGTAGTCATCTTTGCCATCACTTACTATTATTTTTTGTATTCCTTGTGATCATCAATTATACTCTCCTTGCTACAGTTTCTATTCCATTTCAGTTTCTCTTTCTTTCTTTCTTTCTTTCTTTCTTTCTTTTTCTTTGGTTCAATTCGTTCGTCGCCTTTCTGGTTTAGGTTACGATATTTTCATTTTTCTTCGTTCTTTCTTTGGGTCTCTTTGGGTCTCTTTGGGTCTCTTTGGGTTTCTTTGGATCTCTTTGGGTCTCTTTGGGTTTCTTTGGGTCTCCTTTTTCCAGAGATTTTTGCTTATGCCATTTCACAGTTTTCTTTTCATTTATTTCGCTACCCGCCTTCTCCCTTGTACCTCCTCCTCCTCCTCCTCCTCCTCCTCCTCCTCCTCCTCCTCCTCCTCCAATCACCTCCCCACACTGGATGAGATTAGCGTCAGGAAGATAAAGCCGAATTGGTACACGCTCAAATAATGGGTCCAGTAATCCTCGGCCTTTTTCTCTCGACACCCCATCCCGCCCCCCACTCCATCACCTCTCCCCCCCTTTATCCCCCCTTCATACCCCCATTTTCTCGACCATACCTAATCCTTAAGTGGCTCTTCTTCTTTCTCCTTCCCCCCCTCCTCTTCCTCTTCTCTTCCTCTCTCCCATGTGAGGACAAAACCCCCTTTTTTTACTCGAAATTCTTAGGTTTTTCTTACATCTAACTATCAACTTATTTTTGTGCGAATGAAACCTTGAAATGGAACGGGGCATATTTAGGAATAGGTCATTTTGTGCGTCAGCTGGTGGATAGAAGTTTTTGCATGGGTGTTTTGTCAATGTTCACCTGCCGTCCCTGGGTACTGAGGCGGCTGATTGGGTAGCCACGTGGTGAGGGTACGGGTGCGGGTGTGGTGGTAGCAAGGGTGCGGGCAAGGTGGTCTGCCCTAATCAGTGGTGGTCTGCCGTAATTTCGTGTTAGAAGATTATGATATAGACTGAATTCCGATACAAAAGTCATGCCAGAAACTTATAAGATCGATGGTTGGTTCGTCGATGTATATAGTTAACCTTCGCATTTCTGAAAGTTTATTTAAATCTATATAATCATCTATAATTTTGTGTTAGAAGTGTATGATACAGAGTGAATTCCGATACAAAAGTCATGCCAGAAACTTGTAAGATCAAAAGTGGTTAAATTTGTCGATACATAAATATGTAGGTAACCTTCGCATCTCTGAAAGTTTATTTAGTTTTACCCCACGATCAGGATGTATTTTTGTCCTGCTTTTCAGTTTGGTGAATTTTGGGGCAAACTTTACTGAAGGTATTGCAGTGAAGTTTCAGTGAAGTTTTGGTTTGAAAGCTTGACCTCACTCTAGATCTGTGTAAGGGTAGAGTAGAGTTGGGAGGGGGGGAAGGGGGGGCATTCGAAACTGACCCCCTCAATGTTAAGAAAGAAAAAAAATAGGAAAAACTGGTTCACAAATAGGGTGTTAAATGATTGGAATGGACTCAGTAGACAGGTAGTTAGTGCGAAGTCATTAGAGAGCTTTAAAAGGAGGCTAGATCATTTCATGGATGAGGATGAAAGGTGGATGTAGGTAGTGTTAAGTAACAGGAACTACCTCGT
>JACEEZ010002286.1:32500-37500 GCA_016584305.1 Chionoecetes opilio
GTAGGGTGTGTGTGTGTGTGTGTGTGTAGGGTGTGTGTGTGTGTGTGTGTAGTGTGTGTGTGTGTGGGTGTGTGTGTGTTGTGTGTAGGGTGTGTGTGTGTGTGTGTGTTTGTGTGTAGGGTGTGTGTTGTGTTGGTGTGGTAGGGTATGTGTGTGTGTGTGTGTGTAGGGTGTGTGTGTGTGTGTGTGTGTAGGGTGTGTGTGTGTGTGTGTGTAGGGTGTGTGTGTGTGTGTGTGTGTGGTAGGGTGCGTGTGTGTGTGTGTGTGTGTAGGGTGTGTGTGTGTAGGGTGTGTGTGTGTGTGTAGGGTGTGTGTGTGTGTGTAGGTGTGTGTGTGTGTGTGTGTGTGTAGAGTGTGTGTGTAGGTGTGTGTAGGGTGTGTGTGTGTGTGTGTAGAGTGTGTGTGTAGGGTGTTGTGTGTGTGTAGGGTGTGTGTGTGTGTGTGTAGAGTGTGTGTGTAGGGTGTGTGTGTGTGTAGAGTGTGTAGAGTGTGTGTGTAGGGTGTGTGTGGGAGAAGGAATCGATTGCGTGACGGTATTTGAGTGTGAGTGTCTTAGAGGAATAAAATATGTGAGAGAGAGAAGAGAGAGAGAGAGACTTTCAATAGACAGACAGACAGACAGACAGACAGACAGACAGGCAGACAGACAGATAGATAATAAATAAATAAAGAATCGAACAGAATGAGATAAAATAATGCAACTCTTCGCACTCGTGATAGAAATAAGGACATAATTTCTTTTATTTTTCCGGCAGTCGCAAAACAAAACAAAAAACTGAAAAAATGGGAGTGAGTTTCATGTTATTCAGGGGTAAATTTTTTTATTATTCAAATTCATGCAAAAGCTCTATTTATTGTGGAGATACTGGGGACGAGGGGGGGGGGAGGCAAGGAGGGGGGAAGGGGTCAAGGAGGGAAGGAGGGGGGGAAGGGGACAAAGAGGGGGGCAGGGAAGGGTCATTCGCCTCTATGACTAATATTTTAATTCTTCTATAAGTGATCAATGTTTTTTATGTGCCATTGTGATCCATTGCTATTGCTCGACCAACTGACTGACTGACTGGTTGACTGGCTGACTGACTGAATGGCTGACTGGGTAACTGGCTAGCTGACTGGGTGACTGACTGAATGACTGACTGGCTGACTGACTGACTGAGTAACTGACTGGCTGACTAGGTAGCTGAATGGCTGACTGGGTGGCTAGCTGACTGATTTACTGATTGGCTAACTTACTGACTGACTGGGTAACTGGCTGGCTGACTGGGTAACTGACTGGCTGACTGACTGGGTAACTGACTGGCTGGCTGACTGACTGACTGGTTGGTTGACTGGGTAACTGACTGACTGACTGACTTGGTGACTGACTGACTGACTGACTGACTGGCTGGCTGGCTGACTGCCTGATTTATCGGTTACTTATAAATGCACAAATACACACACATACTCTGCACTTTTTTTTTCTCTCTCTCTCTCTCTCTCTTCTCTCTCTCTCCTCCTTCTCTCTTCTCTTTTTCTCCTCTCTCTCTCTCTCTCTCTCTCTCTCTCTCTCTCTCTCTCTCTCTCTCTCTCTCTCTCTCTCTCTCTGTCTCTCACTCGCTTTCCTCTACACCACAACAATACACATTCCTCCCTTCCTCATTCCTTTATCTCCCTTCCTTTACATCCCACCTCATTCCCTTTTACTCATCCCATCTTTATTCACCTTCCCTATCCCTCCCTATTCCCTCTCCTTATACCTATCTTATCCCCCTATCCTCCCCTATCCTCCCTTTCCTCCCTACCAAGCCACCCCTACCCTCTGCACTCACAAAGAATTTTAATTGCTTCAAAATACATGGATTCTCAAATAATTTCGTCCAGTGTGCGTCAGGCTGGATGTAAACTTTATTATTTATGTCTTTTTTTATCTAGTCTACCTGAATATTTTGAGCTGGCTTTAATATTTCAGCTCTTTTGTGATGCTTTCCAATAGAGATAGAGGACTGGAATGGGAACATGGAATGGGAATGGGAATGGGGAAAAGGGAAAGGGATGGTCGATGGAAGAGAAGAGCATTTAGTTAACTTTTTTCAATACCAGCCAGAGAGAGAGAGAGAGAGAGAGAGAGAGAGAGAGAGAGAGAGAGAGAGAGAGAGAGAGAGAGAGAGAGAGAGAGAGAGAGAGAGAGAGAGAGAGAGAGAGAGAGAGAGAGAGAGAGTGACAAAAGAAGATACCTACATTTGATTGGTACTATTTCGTGAGCACTTTAATAATGAGGCAATATATAACATCGATTTATTTCACCATTATCAGCTTTCAAAATAACTCCTACAATAGATACAATAGCATTGAATCGCATATAAATGTGTTTAACATTCGAAAACATAATGTTATTGGTGCACCAAATACAGTTGTGGTAGTAATAGGAATGTTACAATAACACCACTACCATAACACCACTACCACCACCACCACTACCATAACCACCTCCACCACCACTACCATAACCATCTTCACCACTACTACTACCATAACTACCACCACCACCACTACCATAACCACCTCCACCACCACTACCATAACCATCTTCACCACTACTACTACCATAACCACCACCACCAGCACTACCATTACCAGTACCACCACTACCATAACCACCACTACTACTACCATAACCACCTCCACCACCGCTACCACTACCATAACCACCACCACCACCACCACCTACTACCATAACCACCACCACCACCATTACTCCCTACCATAACCACAAACCCACCACCACCACCACCATTACTACCACCACCACCACCACCACCACCACTACTACTACCATAACCACCTCCACCACCGCTACCACTACCATAACCACCACCACCACCACTACTACTACCATAACCACCACCACCACCACCACCACCACCATTACTACCACCACCACCACCACCACCACCACTACTACTACCATTACCACCACCACCACCACCATTACTACCACCACCACCACTACCACCACCACCACTACCACCACCATTACTACCACCACCACTACCACAACCACCACCTCCACCACTACCATGACCACCACTACCATAACCACCTCCACCACCCTTACTACTACCACCACCACCAACCACCACCACCACCACCACCACTACTACCATAACCACTACCATAACCACCACCACCACTACCACCACTACTACCACCACCTCCCACCACCACCACCACCACCATTACCACCACCACTACCACTACCATAACCACCACCACCACTACCATAACCACCACCTCCACCACTACCACCATTATTACTACCACCACCACCACCTCTACGGCCACCATCATCATCACCACCACCACCAACAGCAACAACAACAGTTACAACTACTACTAATAATAACAATAATAATGATGATAATGATGGTAATGATAGTAGTAATGATGATAATACCATATTATATTTTATTTGCTTTAGTACTTAAGTTAACTCCCTCATGTATGTATGTTATGTTGTTGCTGTATTTTACCTGCGTGCCTCCGGGTGGAAAGGAAATTATTATTATTATTATTATTATTATTATTATTATTATTATTATAACTTCTGCTACTATACTTGCTGCCGCTGTGGTTGGTTTTATTCACACCAAAAACAATACTAATAACAACGAAAGGTATAATGATGATAGCAATAATGATGATAATGATAATGAACATTGTATTGAGTATAATGATCATGATAAAAATATTTAATAAAAAACTACTGCATCAGCTTTGTACTGATAACACGCTATAGTCCCCTCCCGTCCCTCCTCTCTCCCTTTCTCCATCCCTCCCTCCCTCTATCCCTCCCTTTCTCCCTCTCTCTCCTTCTCCCTTTCTCCCTCTCTCCCTTCCTCCGTCCCTCAAGCCGTCTCCGCCCCTCCCTCTTCCTCTCCCTCCGCCCGCCCCTCAATCTCCCTCCGAACACACCACCACTTTCCCTTCCTCCCTTCCTCTCTCACCTCAATCTCCTTTCCTCCATACATACCCATCCTCCATTAACCTACCTTCCTATCCCTCCTCTCCCTATTCCTCCTTCCTTCTTCCTCTTCTCTCCATTCCCCCATTCCTCCTTCCTCTCCTCTTCTCTCCTCCTCATCCCTCCTTTCTATCGTGACAGCTGGCAACCCACGTAAGCCATCATCAAGACAGGCCAGTGACGACAGGTGATTGGTCGAGAGGAGTGAGGGGCGTGTTTCTATGGCGGGGGCCGGCCGGGTCTTCCCTGATTTGGCGGGGGGTAGGTAATTATGAGGAAGGGGGGACAGCGGACTCAAGGGTTTTTTGCCCCGCGTCGTAGTTTTTAAAAGGGGGATTTTTAATCCCATGTGGGTTTAAGCGAACCTGGTGGTTAGGGGTTTGGGGGAGGGATGGGGTTTTTTTGCAAGTTGGGGAGCGGGGGATTGGATTATTTTTTTTTGTTATAGGGATTTTTTTCCTTGTTTTTCCGATAATTTTTTTTAAACTCCATTTTTTTTTTTTTTAGGTTTTATTTTTTTTCCATTTGTGGGGTTTTTTATTTTTATTTTTTGTTATTTATCTGTTTCCATAATTTTTTACTTTTTTTATTTTTTTTAGGGATGTTGATTTTAGCCTTGTTTTTTGTCGTAAGTTTGTGTTAGCGGTTTTATTTTTTTTATTTTTTTTATTGTATATCACTTTTTTTCTGTCTTTCCGTATTAATTTATTTTTATCTCCTTATATATTTTTTATTTTTTTTAGGGATGTTGATTTTAGTTTTTTTCGTCAAGTTTGTGTTAGCGGTGTGATTTTAAATTTTTTTTATTTGATTTCACTGTTTTGATTTTTTCCCTATGTGTGTTTCCTTATATATTTTTTTCTCTCTCCTTATATGTGTTGTTGTCTTGTGGGATGTGTTTATTGTGTTGTTGTCTTTGTGGGATGTTTTATTGTGTTGTTGTCTTTGTGGGATGTTTTTATTGTGTTGTTGTCTTTGTGGGATGTGTTTATTGTGTTGT
>JACEEZ010002287.1:0-16027 GCA_016584305.1 Chionoecetes opilio
TTCCTTTAGCTAGAAAGGATTGAAAAACGGGTTGGGCTGTATGGTGAAGTAGAGTGGGCATCAATCAATCATTGGGGGCATACGCCGGGCGCGTCGCCTCGCCCACCCTACGACGCCACTCCAGGGGGTCACCACGCACGAGTCCCCATGCAGGCTCCTTTCCTATACCAAGCAGCTCTCGACAAGAAACATCAACTTGCCCGAGCCACGAGCCTTGTGGGGGACCCCTTGGCCTACTCCACGCCGGATTGTCTCTTACAGATACAACCCGATGGGAAGGATCGGTTTCAGGATAGCGTACCACATGCCCATATAGCCGAAGTTGGCGCTGACGGACTATGCAGGTAATAGGCCTCGATTCAGTCTCACGGTGCAATCGTTGATTTGACACGTAATCATCCCAGCGATACCCCATGATTCTGCGAAGACACTTATTACCAAAGGCATCGATTCGTTTCTTCAAGTCACTATTTAGTGTCCATGTCTCACAACCATAGAGTAAGACAGGGATCACAAGCGACTTGAAGATCCAGATCGCCTTGACCTCGGGCGCTCCCCAATACACTCCTTGGCAGCCTGTAGAGTTCACGTTTGAAGGTATCCCACAGTTCTACAGGGTCCTCGAGGGCACCGAGCACATCAAACCAATTTGAGACTGCCACCGCATACTCAATGGCACATGTCAAGTCCTTCAGTTTCTCAAGATGAAACACAGTATGGTTAACTCTTGCGATTTTTCTGGACTTGACATGAAGCTTAAGTGTAGCAACAACAAGTCTGTGATCTTTTTCCAAAAAAACTCGCACTCCGGTAAACCCTGCAGTTCTGGAGGATCCTCCAACGAGTACTAACGAGGACATGGTCGATCTCCTTAGCTACCCCTCTGGCATTACTATACCATGTCCACTTTGTCCAGCGGTGCAGCTCTGGTCTCTGATACCAAGAACCTGCAATTCTCAACCTTCTGGACCTTGCAAAATTCAGAAGCAGAGAACTGTTGGTGTTTCTGGTACCGGAGCCATGGGGACCAACACATAACTCGTAGCCATCTCTCACAGTGCCAGTAGTAGCATTGAAATCGCCCAAGACAATGAGTGTGTCCCGAGGAGGACACTGGTCTAATACCGAGTCGAGTTTGGCGTAGAACATCTCCTTTTATTCAGTTTTACGCACCTCGGTAGGAGCGTACACTGCAACAAGAGACATGAAACCCAGAGTGTGTTTCATCCTTACCCGCATTATACGCTCATCAACCGGAGTAACCTCAACAACTGACGGCTGCAGTTTGCTAGAGATGCCTATAGCTAATCCCCGGAAATGGTCGCCATTGCTCATGCCGGACCAGTAGTAGGTGTAACCCCCACTGCTAGTCTCGCCACTGCCAGGCCTCCTCGTCTCAAGAGTCCCACTATATCCACCCTCAGCCTACTGAGCTCGGCCGATGGGAGAGGTAGTCGACGATTGTCTGAGAGGCTCAGAACGTTCCACGAGCCCACACGAAGAACCCTCCGGAGGTTTATCCCAGGAGTGATTCGACGGGCAGGCGCCGCCTCAGAGCTCGGCCTATGTATGTGGACCTATACAAAAACGCTGGCTGGGCCTGTTGCTTGTACATAATGTGGGGTAGCGGTGTACATATACGTATACTTTGTATGTACAGCAGTTTATATATTGACCACATGTATATATTATATTTTATTTTGTTTAGCACTTAAGTCTAGTTCCTCATTAATTATGTATATTATATTATTTTTTTTTTTTTTTCCTGTATGCCTTCCGGTGAAAATAAAATTATATATATATTTTATATAAAACAGTATATATATACATATATATATATATATATATTATATATACATATATATAATAAAATTATATATATATATATAACATATATATATATATATATATTATTATATATATATATTATACTGTATATATATACTATATATATATATATATACGTATATATATATATATATATATATATATATATTATATAAATATATATATATATATATATATATATATATAATTTTATTTATATATATATATATACTATATATAAGATAGATAGATAGATAGATGAAGATAGATAGATATATATATATATATATAGATATATGCACATAGATATGGATTGAGTGAGTGATGAAGACTAACACGGGATAAAGCAGCAGCACAATATTCCCCAAAGTTTTGGACACTAGGCTGCACACACACGTACGTCATAGAAAACAAAAGTCGGCCGAAGTGCGCTACTGAGAGTCCATCCGCATTGAGAACTTCTGAAAATACTACTCAGTATAGCAGTAGTAATCATTACGGGTGAGGAAAAATGGTTTACGATGTTAGAAAACAAAATAATGGATGGATCAGTACAGTACTGGGGTTATATATAAATAGAGAAAGATCATAAATAAGATATTGTATACCTGGTTTATGATATTGTATATCTGGACTTTATTAAATCATTCGATAAGGTCTCACATAAGACTTTTAAATAAGGTTAATTAAGGCACATGGAATATATGGGAAGTTTCTTCGTTGGATTAGATTTTGGCTAAGTTATGGGGCAGGGGTGGAGGGATTTATTTTGGGCCCCCAATTTTGGTGTTGACCAGCCCATTGGAGGAAAGGCGGGGGGGGGGATCGCGATGAGACCCAAACGCAGTTGGGGTATTTGAAAAAAAAAAACCCCTTAAAATTTTTTCCTAAAAATCAGGATGTGAAATGTAAGTATTAACCCCACAGACGTCTGAAATCAAAAAGGGAAACGTTCCCCTGGTGATCATGTGTTATCTACGGTAGACAAGTCCATTTTTAAATAAATTAAGAAAAAAGGCCTAAAAGTTTATATATATTTTTATACTTTCATACTATATCCTTCAAATTTTACAAAGTACTGTCCGGTCGCTAACACAAATTAAATTGTTGAAATACTGCTTTGATCCTAAATTCGTTGACAATTCTTAATCACTTGGGAGATCTTACCTTGAGCCAGCCCAAAAAAGTAATCTCGGGGGGGGAAATTCTCTTATGTTTTTTCCATTAGCCAATGTCTCAAGGGGCAAAAAAAGGTGTGATGGACATCTGAAAACGGTAGCTTATGCCCGGATGGACCCCACTTTGAAACCACCCGCGCGAAAATGCCCATTTGGTGGGGAAAATTTTTGCACGTGTATCTGGATTCTATACTAGCATCGGTGCGGTTGACGCAAAAAATTCCAATTTTACCGCTAAATAAAAATAATATGAACATTTTGTTATAGTTTAATTATTATAAAAATCAATTTCGAAAAAAATCATATTTTTTTCAATTTTTTTATTATTGGGACTTGTATTTTTTTTAGTGAAAAACACCGGGTATGGTTTCCAAAATTATGCTTTTGCTACCCCCCTTTATTGTCTAAAAAAATAACTAACAAGTACCTATCATCCACCACGAGTTTAAACAAATATATGTAAAGAGGCATAAAATGACTTAGGCCGCCGTGGATTATCTATTCGACGAAACCCAAGTTGGAATGTCGTACGGAGAGGATTTTAACCCATACGATATCTAAAAAGCAGGCGGAAATTGTTCATAGGAAAACTGCACTTTGGGGGCCCATTTTGGTTTTAAAAAATGGCCGCCAATTATATTAAATTTATTCATTACTGGGTTTTGGAAAGAGATGGAGCATTTTAACCCCAACATTATTTTCCTAAAAAGCGCGGAGGTACTTGAACATGTCATTTTAGTCAAATAAAACCGGTATGATCTTCAAATTAAATTTTTGCTAAACCTTTTATCTGTCTAAAAGATTTTCGGGAAATTTTGGGCCCGCATAAATAGAGAAAAAACAATGTATACAATATCAGTGCAACAAAGTTAATCATCAGAGTGCCATCAGAGCATTGGCACCCCTACCCACGATAGATCACGCACCATGTTGGAGCATCCCTGCAGCTTACAACAACAGTGCCTAAACCCCCTTCAGTATGCGGGAGAAATCGACGGTCGACACGTCCTTCGCATGTGATGAGATGAGTTTCAAGACGACATCTGGAGCGGGAAACCCGCCACCCATCGGATTTTGAGCGAACCGCCATCATCGGTTCCCCGATGCCTGCGGGATGGTGCGGGGACTTTGGCAGGTTTTCAAGGCTGCGTCGCCAGTAGCCGCCTGATAGTTGGCCCAAAGCTTTGCTGCATAAAGGGAGTTTCAAAAGGCGGCAATTGTCCAATTCGATTGGCCTTCTTTGCAAAAAAATGTGATAAGGAGGGGAATTTTAGCCCGCGTCTTCGTGTTCCTGTCGTACAGTGACACGTGAAGGCCTGACTGCTATTGAAACGCTTTTGGTACTTTCCCCACGAAGATCCCAGATCTGTGAATGTTTTGAAGATACAGACTTCGTTTGCACAATTTCAAACCCTTTATCTTTCCCTTGGCTAGCCAGAGCACAACGTGTCCACCCGTCCATGCATGAGCCCTGGCAATGCACTGCAAAACTCCAGACCCCAATCCCGAAACCCAACTTTCCAACGTCAATCTTTTGACTGAACCTTTGTTCCTCGCTGATGAAGAGCTGATATCGATGGTTCTGCTGAGTTGAAAAAAGTTGGCTGCGGTATTGGGGTCTGGAGTTTGCAGGCATTGCCGGGCTTCATGAGGGGGGTGTGACACTGTTAGTGTCTGGTACCAAAAGGAAAGATAAAGGTTTTGAAGTTTGTGCAAGCGAATGATCTGTATCTTAAAGCTTCCAGATCGGGATCTTCGTGGAATGTACCAAAACAGACGTCTTAAATAGCATCAGGCCTTCACGTGTCAGCTGTACGACAAAACACGAAGACGTGGTGCTAATTCACTCCGTTATCACATTTCTGTGCAAAAAAGGGCCAGATCAAATCTGGAAAATTGCCCCCTTGGAAGACCCCTTGATGCAGCATACGCTAGGCCAACTATCGGCGGCTATCGGGCGACGCAGCCTTGAAAACCTGCCAGACGTCCCAGCACCACAGCAGGACAGGTGGGAACTCGATGATGGGGTTCGCTCAAAATCCGAGGGATGGGGGTCTACCAGCCCCAGAGTCGTCTTGAATTATCTCATGCACATGCAAAAGGGACGTGTCGACCGTCAGATTGCTCCTGCTACTGAATGGGTTGAAGTGCACTGTTGTGTTGTAAGGCGGGGATGCTCCAACATGGTCAGGTGAAGCATCGTGCTCAGGATGCCAATGACTCTGAGGCGACTTGATGATTAACTTTTGTGCACTGATTTGTATAGCATTGTTGTTCTCTATTATAATCGGGGCCCAAATTTTGCCTAAAAAATTTTTATAGACAGAAAAACTTTTTTGCAAAATGTATAATTTTGGGAAAATCTACCGGGTTATTTTACTAAAACAGACATGTTCAATGATACCCTCCCCTGCTTATTTGAAAATTTAAAGTATGGTGTTAAAAACAGCTCCCTACGTCTTTCCCAAAATTAGTAAGATAATTTAAATAATTTTGGGGGCCCCTTTTTAAAAACCAAGATGGGCCCCAAGTGCAGATTTTATGTAACAATTTCCCCCTGCTTATTTAAAATGTTTTTGGTGTTAAAAAATCTCCGTACGACATTCTAACTTCGTTATCGTCAGAATAGATAATGCCAGCGGGGCCCAAGTCATTTTTTTGCCTCTTTTCTATATTTTTTTAAAAATCGTGGGGATGATATGTTGTACTTTTGAGTTATTTTTATAGACAGATAAAAGGTGAGCAAAAGCATAATTGGAAAACATACATGTTGTTTTACTAAAAAAGTACAAGTCTAATAATAAAATATTGAAAAATATTGTTTTTTTTCATAAGATTTTTTTTAAAATTAATCTATAACAAAATGCTTTATATTTTTTTTATTTAGACGGTACCAAAAGGGGCGTATATTTAGTCGTCCCCCCCACATCGTAGTAGTATAGAAATCCAGATACACGTGCAACAAAGTCCCCACCAAAAGGGCATTTTTGCGCTGGGTGGTTTTAAAGATGGCGTCCACCGGGCACTAAGCTACCCTTTTCAGATGTCCATCATGCATTTTCTGATACCTGAGATATTGCCCCAATGGAAAATCATAATGAAAATTACTCCCCCCCCGGAGCATTTACTTCAAAATATGGCCGGTTGGTCCCCAAAGGGCTATCTATCGAATGATAGATCAAAAAAATAATAAAAAGAAAATCAAAGCAACGCAGTACACACCTCCCAGCCAAAGGGGACTTCAAATCGATAGCTAAAACGGTGACAACAGCGGGGATACGGCAGTCCCACCCTGTTGCCACAAGAATTTTTCATTTGTTGAAAGCGCAGATATAAAGCCCCCCTTTCCCTCTCAAGCTCGCGCGGCGACCCGGGCACGACTGCTGAGCATCCATTTGGGGCCGATGCAGTCGATTTTGGGAGGGGGGGAAGCTCCAAAAAATTGGGGTGGTTGGCCGGGTTGCCGTAGTTTGGCGGGCTAGTCGGCGATAGTCGCGGACGTGCGGACAAAAAAATAATTTAACCGGTATTGATTACCGTTTTTCGCCAGCGCCGACAGTCGCAGCACGACGATAATCCCGTTGCCGTCATGCGGAGCTTTCCCAGCCGGCTACGATGACACCGAGTGATTTAGATGTGGGGAGCGCTATGGCCCATCGCCCACACCACTTTTTAACCTTCGCTTGTTAGTCAAGTTCCACGCACTGATGCGGTCACAAAATTTTTTTTCCCCAAATTGCCCACCCTTACTAGGAATAAATACTTATGTCCCCCAAATGTTATTAATTGAAAACAATAACTACCAATGGTGAAACAATCGCCAAGGCACTAAAAAATACTGGGGAAGCAGTTAGTGCTAAAAATACTGCCTAAAGTCGCCCATTTGTAGTGGATAATGAGACGATAATAATAATAATAAAATCAATACTACTAAAAATTTCCGCTTTTCCTCTCTCTCTCTCCTTCTTCTCTCTTCTCTCTCTCTCCGTCGATAGGGAGAAAGCGGGAAAAATCGATCTTTCCCCCGCTAAAATAACACGTGCTCCAGCGCAGCACGGCCCCGACTAGTCGGCGCCAGGCTTGGGCCCTTCGGCGACGAGTCCCAGACGGAGCCGATTTTTCCCTTAAATCTTTGAGGCGCAGACAGACCCCCCCCCGAGTGTAAGCGCATCACCGACAGTCGGGGCCCCCCCCGCGCCCCTTCAGACTCCCCCGACCGACAGCGAGGTCTGAGCCTGACGCCGACCCCATGACGACCCGGGGCCAAAACAGCTGACTCACAAGTCGTGTGGTCGCCCGTCGAAGGGCGTGAAGTGTGAACGGGGGTTTAGTCCTTATCAATGACAATAATGCATTTTAAAAAAGGTACGTCCCAGTGGTGCATTGACATGCATGCATATACTCGGGTTAAAGTACATAACATAAAGAGCCCGAAAAAAAACACTTAAGACTCTTTGAGAAAAATTTTAAAAATTGACTGTGTCGATGTACGAGTGTACGCGTACGATTTCTCGTGAGTTGTTGATTTTCCGATCTTCGTGTCGTCCTCTTTCCTCTCACTGAGGACTCTCTCTCTCCATTTATTTTGGTTTTTCCTATTCTTCAGATATTTATTTTTCCCCCTTAATTTATTTATTCATTTTACTTTTTAATATTTTTTTTGTATACCTTTTTTTTTCTCCTCACGACCCAGCGGCCCAACGGGAAATGTTCCGTTTGTCCCTATGGCCAGTCCGCCCCTGGCTATAGGCAACAAAGGGTTACTATTAATGATTCTAAATATGAATGGGGGCAGATAACAAGTGGGGTTCCACAGGGGTCTTTTTTGGGACCAATATTATTTTTGATTTACGTCAACTACTCAGATAGTGGGATTAGCAGTGATATCAGCAAGTTTGCTGATGATGCTAAGATAGCTTATATTAGTAGATCACAGTCTGATGTAAACGGTTTGCAAGGAGTCTTAGACAAGTTAAACGAGTCGGTAGTCAGGTGGCAGATGGAATTAAATATTGACAAATGTAGCGTAATTATTGTTGGTAGAGAAAATCCTGGTAATAGGTTCACTATACGCAATGTATCGCTGAAAAGATCAGAAGGTGACAAAGATTTGGGTTTGCGGGAAAGCTCAGACCTCCGTCGGAGGAAACAATGTATTGAAGGGTACCCGGACAGTTTGCCGACGGACAGTTTACCTAACAACGAACGATGCCTAGCAAACAACTGTTTCATAAACTAGTGAGGGTATTTTTGAACAATCATTATCAACCTAAATTTCACTTCAAGCGCTTGCATTTGTTTCTCTACAAGATGTTAGCTACATGTTTGAATGATTTATGTCTGCACTAAACGAGGAAGCGGACGATATCCTGGGAGACTTTCTAACCTATTTCGAGGCTACGTGGATTGGAAATGTGCAGCGAGGACGAAAAAGCCTTTGAAGCTTTTGCCGACGATAGAACACTCACCGACGTGAAAATGTTCGCTGACAGTTCCACTTGTAATATATGAAAAGGATGAGTAAAGTATACTTCATTATTGGACATATCATATTTCGAAGATATTATTTAGTTTTGTTATGCTTAGAATTAATTTAGCTCTTTGTTTTTAGCAAACATGAATATCTTAATTCTTTTACCGCCACATTCTCCCCCCGTTTTGTAATTTCTGCCAGTAGCAGAATAGGTTCATAACAGTAGGTTACCGTTAGGTTAGTTTACGGTCATGTTAGGTAAGGTATACAGAAACTCAGGTAAAAGCTTAATATATATATATATATATATATATATATATATATTAGGGTGGTCCTTAGTATGTATGTAAAATTTAATTTTGAGAAACTTTATGTTCCTAACCCGGATATATGTTCTATGTTATGAAAATACTATGTGAGTAAATTTTCAGCCGAATCGGTTCACGAAAAGATGTTGCACACGCCTCCTCCAATTTCACCCTGGCCCTGGCTCCAGGTCCCCCCTCAGTTGAGGTATTAGCCGCTCGAAGGCGGGGGTATCGTGCTTGCCGGGCTCCTCACTGTGGCCTGGTGTGGGCCAGGGTGCGCTTCCGCGGGTCCGGGAAGGCCTTCCGGTGGTCCGCCACCACTTGAAGGAGGAACTGAAGCTGCTCCTCATCCTTTGTGAGGGATCCGTTGAACTCTTGGATGAGCGCAACTCCTCTTTCCGCGTGGTCATTCACCACAGCGAGGTTCCGGACGATCTGAGAGGACCGCTGGAACCCCTCGTCCATCTGCCACGAGTCCGGTGGCAGATCGAGGAAGGCCTCATCCAGGTGTAGCTTCCGGAAGAAGTGGAGAGTACGTCCACTGACGAAGTCTTCCAGGTGGAGATCTCGGACCGACTTCTTTGGAAGCGTGACTCTTTTCGGAGCCGTGTCCTCTCCGTCAAATTCCTCTCGTCGTAGGGCCGTAACCATGGCGTTTTTGGTCTCGCAGGACACGTCGGAGTCGAAGAAGGACAGCCCAACCAGTTTTCTGACACGTACCACAGATGGCTTGACAGTTTCGACAGCGCGACGTCTCCGATCTCAGGGTCGATCTTGTCGTAGGTGCCGAGGGCCTTGATGAGTTCGAGGTCGAGTCGAGGGGCTTGAACCGAGAAAGAAGCCTCAATCCAGGCCTTTGCGTAGACTCGGACGACGAAGAGGCACAACCGCTGGAGTCCACGCTCCTCCTTCTTCGTCAAGCGGAACTGGCCCCGGAACATCCAAATCTTGAAGGAGTAGAGGACTTTTGACATCCATCTGGCCTGGTGCATTGCTCCAGGAGCAAGGAATCGAATTCCACCGGGAGGGGCACCACCGAGGAAAATGATGACAAGTTTGACCAATTCCCGGTAGTCATCGCGAAGGTCCTCACGCTCTTGAAGGACTTGAAGAGTCCATCGAAGAGCCTCATCCTTGACGTCCTCTAGAACAGTCGCCACTTCCTCCACCATGATTCCCGTGCCGAAGTCCTCTCGGTCGATGCTCTCCCATGAGGTTTGGAAGCGTTTTTAAGAGCAGATGCTCGGGCGATGAGGAACACCCAAGAACACGGACGAACACCGCATGTACCACCAGCTCCAGGATATGGTGACGACAGGCGAAATGCAGCAGGTCTTTCCCCATTTTCTGTTCGATGAGGACACAGGCCCCGTTTCTGCGGCCGGTGTTGGATGCCGTGGTGTCGAAGGACATCCCGACTACCTGATCCGCGACTCCCCATGTCTCCAGGGCCGAGACCACCGCTGCCGCCATGCTTTTCTCCCGTGCCACTGCCCAACTTGGCGACGGCGAGCAGTTGGGCGCCTCCAATCCCGGAAATGATGATCGGGAGACGGTCCACATGTTCTTTCGTGGTCAGGTCCATCACGAGCTTGCCATCCCAGTGGACCCCCAGCGGAGTTCCTGACCGAAACTCCTCTCTGATCTTTGAGGCCATGGCCGCACGATGTTTCAAGCGTTGGCGTCGGATGGATGAGCGGTTGATGTTGAGCTCTTCGACGTTCTGGCCTAGGCAACGTGCGGCTTCAGTCAGCACGTATGTCGCGGAACGATCGGTCAGCTTGGTTCGATCCAGCGTGGCCGCCAGTGCTGGAGAGACGATGTTCTTCGTGGCCCGTTTCGCCCGCTTCGCAGGACTCGCTCCTCCAACTGCTCCGTATTCTTCATCTGAGACAACAGCTGAAGTGTTGGAGCTGGACGACGGCGAGGACTCGAGCTGCGCCACAGATGAGGAAGCGGCAGCCTCTTCTTGTTTGCGGGCGGAGAAAGCAGCGGCCTTTTCCAAGCGAAGAGATTGCCTCGTCTCCTGAGCAGCAAGGACGGAATCGACGCCGCCCATCCTTCCTCGACGTCCTGGCTCCCGTTGGGCGAGGAGGAACTCTTTGTCCTCCTGGTTGGTCATCATGGTCAGCGCATTCCCGTGTGCCACGTCGAAGAGGTTGTCGAGAAGTACCTCAAAATCCTTTTCTTTCGAGATTTGAGCCTCCGATCGCCGATAGCGACCTTTCTTGAGGAGCTCGTACTCCCGATGGAGCTTCTCAATCTTGGTGACAATGTTGTCTTTTCGGATCATTGGGATCCGCGCCATATCCCAAAACTGAGCCACCATGGGGTCACGGCCAGCGTGACATCGCGGAGAGTCATCTTTTTGAGCTGTAGACGGTGGAGAACGACCCCGAGAACCTCTCTGTTGGAAGGGAGTTTGGAGCCAATTACCTCCGTTTGGGGAACCACAAGAAAATCTTTGCTCCTAGTCGCCATATCAAACTGAAAAAGAAAAGAGAATATGTTCAGAACTTAATTTGTGACAAGTAGAATCGAATTCGGAAGGAAAATATTGTGAAAATAGGAGGAGGAAATGGAGTATGTTCCAATAACACCATGACCAGTCGAACGAGTCACAGAGGGAAAACTTCGGGTCATGTGTGCAACATCTTCCTACGAGCCGAATTCCATAAAAAAATTTCAGGGTGATTTCCACTTGAATGGTAACAAATTCCCGGGTTAGGAACAAAACAATTCCAACTTTTGTTTTTAAGGACCACCCTAATATATATATATATATATATATATATATATATATATATATATTATATATATATATATATATATATATATATATATATATATACAGTGGTATTTTTGACTTACGAGTTTAATTCGTTCATTGATCGAGCTCGTAACTCAATTTGCTCGTATATCAAATAAATTTTCTCCATTGAAATTAATTGAAATACCATTAATCCGTTCCAGCCCCCAAAAAATCACCCCAATTTTTGTACTGTACAAAACTGTACCTATATGACTGGACTGCACTCACCCTCCGCCATTTGCATTCGCCAGTGTTTACACTCTGTGTATCAGCTGTTGGAAACAGCTGTGGGTGGAACTGCCGCTAAACGTACTGCACTCACCCTCCGCTATTTGCATTCGCCAGTGTTTATACTCTGTGTATCAGCTGTTGGAAACAGCTGTGGGTGGAACTGCTGCTAACTGCCACTAAACGTACGGCACTCACCCTCCGCAATTTGCATTCGCCAGTGTTTATACTGTGTATCAGCTGTTGGAAACAGCTGTGGGTGGAACTGCTGCTAAACGTACTGCACTCACCCTCCGCCATTTCCATTCGCCAGTGTTTATACTCTGTGTATCAGCTGTTGGAAACAGCTGTGGGTGGAACTGCCGCTAAACGTACTGCACTCACCCTCCGCCATTTGCATTCGCCTGTGTGAGCACAACACAACAGAGATGCTTCCACGGCGGGTATCCACGTGAAGTGAACGAGTGAGACGCGTGATGCTGGGCGGATGTTGTGGCGTTCGCTGCATCAACTAGCGGCGGCGTATCTGAAGCTCGCTCGTAACTCGGATTTTGGCTCGCAACTCAAAGCAAAAAATCGACCGAGCGACTGTTCGTAACTCGGAAAACTCGTAAGTTGGGCACTCGTAAATCAAGGTACTAGTGTATAAGCATATATATATATATATATATATATATATATATATATATATATATATATAATATTATATATATATATATATATATATATATATAGATATATAATATATATATATTATATATATATATATATATGTATTTATGCATTTATATATATATATATATATATATATATAATATTATATATATATATATATATATATATATATATATATATATATATATATATATATATATATATATATATATATATATATATATATATATATATATCTATTAAGCTTTTACTTGAGTTTCTGTATACTTTAAAGCTAACCTAACCCTTACCGTCGGCAAGAGTTCACGGTTTTGTGTCGGTGTTGTGCAAAACGTTGTCAATGGCGAAATACTGTAGACCCCTCCATTCATCTCTCATATTTCACTGGTTTTATAGTTTAACCACTGCCCTGATATATGTTACAGGCGACATCGAGGCACTAGCTTACCATGGGAACACTGACACATATTAATAGTTACTCTAAAGCTCATAATATCCACGTCAAAAAGTAAAAGTGAATCAGTAGGGTCGCGGGAACAGTTTCAATTAATTTAATATCTAATATACTATAGGAGTAGCCGTGTGTCTGTCTGTGTGTGCTGTCTGTTTTGGGTAGCCGAAACTGTAAATTCAATTTGATGAGAGTAGGCTCAAAAAATCGCAAATAAATCGTAGGTGGTAAGCGGCTTGGTCCCATGTTGATAGAATTATTTGAAGGGGGGTTTTGGGCTAAAAACACTTTTAGGAGTATTAGATGACAGGAAGACTCTCCGGTAACGTCTTGCCGCATGTCACTTACTCCGTAGACTCATGTACTTACCGTTTGTGTGTGTGTGTGTGTGTGTGTGTGTGTGTGTGTGTGTGTGTGTGTGTGTGTGTGTGTGTGTGTGTGTGTGTGTGTGTGTGTGTGTGTGTGTGTGTGTGTGTGTGTGTGTGTGTGTGTGTGTGTGTGTGTGTGTGTGCGTGCGTGCGTGCGTGTCCGTTTGTGTGCGTGTGTGAGTGTGTGTGTACTACAAACATCAATACATGGGTCCGAAGGGTCCACAAACACTTGTCTCTCCTATTTCACTGGTTTTACAGCTTAACTGCTGCCCTGACATATGTTACAGGCGACATCGAGGCACTAGACTTTAATGAGAACAATTACAAGTAATAACTGTTACTCAAAAGCTAATAATATCCACAACAACATTGGGACGATAATTTCAGTAGACGAGAGTACCAGGCCCAGGGCTTGAAAACGAAATAATTTCTCAAACGGTTCGTTCCGATCAGAAACAGTATTATTAACGTTTCGTTTTGCGTTCCTCCTCCATTCCTCCTCCAAACATAACGTTCCTGAACCGGTTAGAACGAAATGAAAACCGGTTAGAACGTTATTCTCAAACCATGTAATGAATATGCTATTAGCCCTAATAAATAATAATGCCTATACATGACTACATTTTTATAGATGGTAATAAAGCCATACTTTTCATGGTGCATAGTATCCAACAAAATCAAACCCTTAGATGTCGTAAGAACTGTATTATTATACGACTTAAATAAGGCAACACATTTACATATACAATACAGGAAGCGTAGTGTAGGAGTATGCAATCTCAGTCGTCGTAAAGACGTGAATCACTAATTATTTATTAATATTATATATGGCAAAACTATATTAATTCGTAATATCACCAGCCCACTAATTAAATAAACCTAATCAATGAAGTCAACGACTACATGTGGTACTCCAAGAACTCGAACTTAGGACACTCACACCGAAATTCGGCGCACCAAGCATTAGTCTATGAACACAGTTAAACATTGAAGCACATACTCACGATATATAATCCCTTTTCGAATACTGGATATTAGTCTAAGCATATTCTTAAACCAAACTGCAGTATAATAGTTTTAACGATTGCACGATTGGAAGGTGTAATGAAATAAGGGAACGTGATGCATATCACGAAGACATAAATTCATAATTATATAAGGTAAAACATAGTTATTCTTCACAAATTAAATGAAAAGTGATGCATATGATACTATTTGAAACAAAGACCACATCGTCAATTGCCAAGTGAACAAAATACAGTAGACTTAATTAATGTATGTATTGTAATACAGATGCATTTACTTAAATCATTTGGCTACTGGAAGTTAAAATGGATTAGTGACCAAATATGGCATGGAACGAAAAAATAACGTTATCAACCGGTTACAGGGATTTCAAAATAGCGTTTTTGCTCAGGAACAGTAAATATGATAACGTTTTCATTTCCGTTTTTGTTCCGAACATAATTTCGTTCGTTTCGGTTTTCGTTTTCGTTCCCTTAAACCGTTCCCAAGCCCTGGTACCAGCCCAGGTACCGTCCACTGGCCTTAAAGCATACTTTTTCTATATTATTTTTGGCTCATTCTGGAGTAGTTATTCACTTGCGGAAAACTATATATATAACACATATTTATATATACAAATAGCTACGTTATTAAGTTATGTTTCAGTTTGGTTAGGTTAGATTTAGGCAAAGTGACGCGGGACCACTGCTCCACATTTTCGGTAAATACAGCCTTACTGAGGACATAAGGGTTCACGTTCTGACCAGAGATGACTTTTCTGAACTCCTTTGACTGCATCACCTAGCAATTTAGAAAAAAAAGGCGGAAAAATCCTTAAAACCTACGAGCTGGCCATACTTCACTGTACACCTATGGACTTTGGACTCTCAGTAGGAGTGTGAACAAAAGCGCGGGCGGCATCTGTGACGTATCAGTGACGTAGTGCAAGGAAGTGCAAGGAACTATAGCCTTCTTCAGAGATAAAGAGAAAACATACAATTCTCTCGTACAAACGTACATTCTCTCATTTTTTTTATGGAAAAGAATATTGTCGTTATTGAAACGTTGCGTGAGTAAAGTGATTCTGCTTCATTATGTGTTTATTCACCGTTCCCTCCATCTATATGTCTTATGTCGATCTATCTATCTATCTATCTATCTATCTATCTATCTCTCTATATATATATATGTATATTATTTTACATCATAAAGTACTGGCCAAGGGCACAACAAAAATAGGTAACACAAAGTCCGCTTAGTTGCCAGTCCCTATAAAGACAGTTAGAGAATAAAATAAAAAGAGAGATGTGCCAATTTAGTTCGGGAGGTGTCGTGTCACTCTTCTCTTGAAAAGATTTAAGTCGTAGGAAGGTGGAAAAATAGAAACAGGAAGAGAGTTCCAGAGTTTAACCAGTGAAAGGAAAGAAAGAGTAAAGATACTGATTAACTCTTGCATTAGGAAGATGGACAGAATAGGGATGAAAATGAGTAGAAAGTCTTGTGCAGCGAGGCCGCGGGAGGTGGGAGGCATGCAGTTAGCAAGTTCAGAAGAGCAGTGAGCATGAAAATAACGGTAGAAGATAGCAAGAGAAGCAACATTGCGGCGGTGATTTAAAGATTGAAGACAGTCAGTCAAGGAGGGAGTTATGAGACGAAAAACTTTTTATCAAAACCTGTTTTGAGGCGTATGAAGGGCCCC
>JACEEZ010002288.1:0-12066 GCA_016584305.1 Chionoecetes opilio
ACAACGCCCTTACACCAACAACCCCCCCCTTCCCCCTTCAACAAAACCCCTTACACAACATTACCGTTCGCCAGTCACCCCATTTACTACCAACCCCAGTCCACCACATTCCTACCACACCCCAGTCCACCCATACACCCCGTCTCAAAACCCACCCCATCCACACCCAGTCCAACGCTCCCGCCACGCCTGCCCCCACGGTTGGAGCCCTCACGCCAACACTTGGGGTGGGAGTCTTGGGGGGTTTGATAGGTGGTGTGGTGGTGGGTGGTGGTGGTGACAAGGGTGGGGGTCAAGGTAAAGGTGGTGACGCTGTTTGTGTGGAGGAGGCGGTCGAAAGGTCGGGGAAACACAAACAGCATCCGGTAGTGAGTGTGTGTGTTGGGGTGTGTGGGGGTGTGTGGTGTGTGTGTGTTGTGTGTGTGTGTGTGTGTGTGTGTGTGTGGGGTGGTGTTTTGTGTTGTGTGTGTGTATCACTAAAAATCCTTGCAAATTTCAACTTCCCGTTCCAATCTGCCCGAGTCCGCCGCACAAGACTCTTCCACAGCATTTAACGTTGTCGTATCAGTCGGAAACTTTGGTGCAAACTTTTCTGGAAAGGAAACAGCTGTCTTGCTGCACCCATAAAGGGATGCTGCATGTGGCAATATTCGCAAAAAATCTGTCAGAAACACCCAAAAATCTTAAAGTACTAAAATTTAAATCTCTTGTGTTTACGTGCTTCTGGATCAGCGCGGGAAGAGGAGGCTTCCACTTGTGACGTCACCAAAGCCGTGTTGCGTCGTCTGAAAGCCTTGAGGGCGTTTTTGAGAGCTCGGGGAATTTGTCGATTTTGATTTTTTGCGGATTATTTAAAAACGGCTGACGGGATGCAAAAGTGACAACAGTAGGCGTTTTCTGCGGAGGATTTCGCTTGCAAAGCGAAAAAATTTCGATTGCAAGCGGATCCTTTTATAGTGCCCCATAATATTTTATAGTGCCCAAACAAACATTTCTGGCTAGCTGCCCAACAACAAAAACAAATTCTTGCGGGTCGACAATCATTTTTCCCTGGATGTTGAACAGCAAGCGAAATTTTGAGCATTCATTTTTTTTTTCGCTTGCAAGCGAAATCCCCGCAGAAAACGCCTAATTGTTGATATAATCGCTAATGGCTATAATTTGATTGCATTAAATCAGGAATGATGAAATGGTCTTGGACGATTACTTTAAGTATTCTATCATGCTACCAGTGCTAATGTGTGGGTGAACGATCTGTGTACCCGGAACCTACCCTGTTCCAGACCAGACCCTGGTAACTATCATGTCTTATGGACCCTGCTCCAAAGCACAGTCCCCTGACTCGTGGCCCTTTTGTTCAAAAAGCTTGCACACCCCTGACCTAAGGGGAAAGCTAAACCTAGCAAAAACATATGCAAATATTGCCCCATCCATTTTAAGTATCTATCTCAAATTTTCTACCAGCTACCCTCTGATTTAAATTCCCTTTACCGAAGTTAAAACGCCGATCGAAAATAATCGAAAATCACATCTTTTTTTTTTCTCTCCAGTCTCTGTAACTCATAACCACGGAACGGACAATGATGAATAGACATCAAAATGTTGCTCTTATCTTGACCCACATCATAAACTGTCTTAAAATGTCATGCAAAGGATGGAAGGGGTAAACTAAGCTTGGAACAGAATAATTAACCAACCGAACGAACAACGGAAACCTCGCAACGGACTTTCCAGCTTTCAAAGCGGGCTACTATACATTAATGGGAAAATAACGAAAATTAGCAACACAAATGCTATTGAAAAAGTTCAAGATGTACGGATGGAAAAAGGATAAAACAAGAAAAGGGATTGAAAAAATATATTCATCCATTTCTACATTCCACAACTAACTGAAGCAAAGAGAACAACAGTACGTAAGTGGAATTGCAAATGGGTAAGTATTTCTTCCGGTATATTTGGTCATTCAGCATCACAACCAATATCAGATTTTTTGTTTTCGAAAGAACTTAAAACTAATATATATAATTTATAGTTATAAATATTTAATATCCTTTATATATATATATAGTGATAATTAAAATAAGTATATATTAAAAAAATAAATAATTTATATATATATAATATATATATATATATAGATATATATATATATATCTATATATATATTATATTTAAGGTGGACCCTACATAGACTGGCTTCGGAGGTTCACGTGGGGTTTGCTTGGGTTAGGTTTTGTTTAGTTTATTTAGTTTGTGTTAGGTTATTAGGTGGGATATTTTGATTTAACGCTAAGGAATCGGCAGTATGGGGAGTGGGGTAAATGTCCCTCTAAGGAAGAATTATGTCAGTAGCCTACCTTCGGGGAATGGGAAAATATTTATAAGATTTCCTTGAAAGCTTATTTATGACCAATTATATGATGTTACAACACCATTTAACATATCCTCTGACTTTGTGAAAACGTACTTTGAAAAAAAATCCAAAAGGGGCGTCTGCCCCAAAACGGGTTAAACGCACGGGTTGGGCCTTTTACCGCTAGCTACGGGTTACACCTAAAAGCCCAACAAAACATAAAGGCAACTTTATTTTTCTTTTATAAGAACATTAAATTATTTCCTCCTGCTTATTTGTACAGCTGATAATCTCTCATATATAAAAATTGTGCAATTATGACAAAGCATAATTTTTACCGTGTTAGTACATGGCCATAAGCTTCATTTTCAATGGGGGAGGGCGAGAGGGGGGGGAAGATTAACCTCTAGGACCGGAGAGTCATGACCTCAAGTATCAAATATTGATGTTGGCGTCATTGGTTATGTGTAAAATGTTTATAAATGTCAAACCATGCATTGTGTTCGCAAAAAGTGCCTATATATTCCCCCAGCGTTGGTAATTATTTACAGGTGTCTAGCTTTGACCTCTGAGCAGTGAGAGGTAAATACCTCAACATCAATATTGATGCCAATGAATGAAACTGTGGTGGCTGGTACTAAAAAAACATATTGTACTTGTGTGTTGCAGGATCCTGCCGATTCGAGCCAAGATAGAAGCATCCCAGACCTGATCGCACTACGGCAAAGCGTCTTTCCCTATAGACCCAGCCCAGCCCTTCGGTCCAAGCATCAAACCACCCCCAAACTAACTGGGAGCTTTGTATTCTTTCCGGAAGCAGAGCAGAAATTTTGGGCAGTGCCCCAAGAAAACCCAAATAAACCGAGTGGTAGTGGCTATGCATCATTGACAAAACCCCCTCCAGTTCGGGACTTCGCAATCCCAATGGACTCAACGGACAAATGGATGATGGCGATGGCGTAAGCTAGCCTTGGTGACGCATATGCTCGGGGCACAAAACAGTCGTTTAAAAGTTTAAAAAAATGTTGACCAGAAGTCAGAAGCGAACATCAGCTTCAGGACAGCAATTAGTACCGGTACTCCAACCGTGCCCACACGATACAGTTTGCCCACAGGCTTCCAAGTAAACCGAGCCTATCTGTTTTTTCCTGCATAAACCAGCTGGTACTGCAGACTTGCACGACAGCTACAAGGAATTACAAGCGTTCGGATATGTGCCACTAAATTTGGGGGGAAACCTGAACTGCGGGCCCAAGCTGTCTGCGGAGACTTATTGCCATCGGGCAAATACCATCGGCAACTGTCTCGTGCATTACACAACAAAATCAGCCCAGCCGCACTCGGACGAAGACGGATCGTCTGCATGGCATAGCCTTGCGGGAGCTGATGGTATTCATGGAGACATGCATCAGAAGACAATGCCCCTGTTTTAAAAAACTCTCAAAACGTGGCTAACCTCTACAAACAGACTAGCAGCTGGGTTCCCACGGTAACCAACAGAATACAAAACAACCAGACTGAGGACAGACTTCTTTCTTTTCTTCCTGATCTGAGAGCCCATTCCCTCAGGGCCGAGACAACACTTCTCTTGTTTGAGAAAGATATAGGTCCCGCCCTTGAAGAAGGCCTGTGATCATGACAGTGATGCAGGGCACCTAGTAAGATCAAAAAGGTGGCCATGAACCACTGTGGATATGATGTTGTGGTACTGGCTGTGGCTTCATTCAACAACATAAATCCTGACGGAGCTGTAGATAGCTCTTGGTACTTGATCCAGCTTCCGGTCATAGCTTTTTCACCAACTGGCTGCCGCCATGAACCCCAGACAATGTGCTACTCTCCCCATCTTTCCATGCCCTCACAGGGTGCGACACTGTGTCTTCTTTCGCCTGGCAGAGGGAAGAAGACTGCCTGGGAGACTTGGAAAGTGTTCCCACAGGTGACTGAGCCTTTAAAGAACTCTTCCGCATGCCAAGTGATGTGAGTGGGAGTCAAATGTCACTGCTGAAGCGCTTCGTTGGGGCTGATTTTATGACCGACACAAGTGACCCCCCATGGAAGTAACGATGCTAAGAAACAGTTCTTCGCACACAAGTCTAGGGCTCTACAAACATTCCTCCAACGCAGGCAGCACTCCAGCAGCACATCAAGCGTGCATCTTTCCAGGGCACTGCTGGAACCAAACTCTGGTCCTGAATCCAGATTTAACCAATCCCATCTGACTGGGGCTGGACAAAGGAGGCCTCGGGGTGGCAGCCTTTTTTGGACGACACTGGCCAGAGGCATCAAATCTTGCCACGAACTGATCCACTGCGGCTGCAAGAAGGGATGTACCGGGTCGCTGCAAGTGCACCAAGGCTGCACTCAAGTGCACTGCATTATTGCATGGTTCGGGAGACTGTTAGATGCAATCAGACACCTTTATATTTATGCGTCTATATGGATAATGTGTGTGTATTACATGTACCGGTATGTACTATACATGTGTCTGGTAACTGACCCACTGTACTTTAAGCTTATAGACTATGTTCAGTGCACATTGAAAATTAAGGTTGCACAGATGATCTTACAAAACGATTTCATGCAAGCTGTTCTGGACATCACAAATAACCTAAATGTGTATTTCAATAAATTTGTTTTCTGAGGTCACTGACCTCATTTAAAAGCACTTGTTCAGCCCATGGTTGCATCCTTTGATTATGTATAAATAGGCTCTCCAGAAGATAAAGGGACCACACATGGCAACATACCTTTTTAAATGATTCCCAAAACAGACAAACTGAAACCAGAATCTTTGAAAAATGACAATTTCAATGAAATTGAGGTCATTGACCTCTCACTATCCTCAGAGGTCAACCTGACTTACCTCATGATCTGAAAATGAACCTTATGGTATGTACTAACACGGGTAAAAATTTCATGCTTTAGTCATAATTTGCACAATTGTTATCTGCTGCACTATATTGAAACATCCATTTGTACTAACACGTGAACATAACAGTCTATGTCCCTTCCCAAGAAGAGGCATAGCAAGCCCTTGCAATATTTGTTGCTCTGGCTTCCGGATTGATAAAACCTGGGGTGCCGTTGCATGAACCTGCAAACCGTCTTTTTTAGCCATTTTTTAGGTGTGTTGGAAACATAAGAACTAAGAACATAAGAAAATAAGGAAGCTACAAGAGGCCACGGGGCCCTACACGTGGTAGTTCCTGTAAACGATGTTAAATTTTCATTTTCTCTGCAAAATCGTATGCAAGTCGCCGTCATCACTGGTAGTTAGGCCAAAAAGGGCTTTCTCCCATAGCCTGTATTTGAATCACAAACTTTGCTTCATATGTTGCACTCAGTTCTGGTTGGAAACGTGCAAGTGATGATGTTCGTTGTTTTGCTACTTTTGTATCCCTGTGGCGCCTTAATGTTCTACAAGGAACACCATGATTTCTTGAGGCAGATCGTACAGACTTTCCATTACGAATTACTTGAAGAGCATCCTTTAGTGCCTCCTCTCCATAGAAGCCTGGGTTGATTTCCTCTTGTACACACGTGGCATTTTGATTAGGAAGCATAAAATCATGGTAATAATCAGTGAGGAAATAATGAGCTACATAAATCACATATAACTTCATATTACGTATATGCGGTAAAATGGCCCACCCCTGGGCTTCTAACCCCAGAGGCGAGTGGGCCTTTTACCCCAAGAGCCATACTCATGTTTGAAAATCACTGGTCTCCCAACATGTACGTAGGCTGACACAAATCGTGCTATACAATCTAGACATCCTATAGCAACCCTCCATACACTAAAGCTATCTCTACGTTATTATTATTTAAATAGGTAACCACAAAGCCAATGAAACTTACATGCAATGCTGCCAAAAAACTAGAAAAGTCGTCCTGCAGCCAGTAAATGTGCCCCTTGTTGATGCCCTTAATTCCTTGAGTGCAGAGGGATTGCGCTGACTATCAAATCAGCTGATTGGGCGGCAGAATTAAGAAAGAAGGACAAAACAAAGGGGGGCGTCCCAGCCCCGGCGGGGCATCTTACCCCACCTTCTCCTATAATCAAGATTGGTCCCTTTGGTCAAGATCTTGGCCGCCACGCACACCTTTATTGGAAATATCACTTTTCTCGTAGCTTCCGATGAAATGAACCATTCATTATGGGTTTTTTTGGAAGTGTTTCTGTACATCCCCTACTTGTTTTGGGGCAGAATTATACATTTAAAAAGGAAGTATTAAGTCCGGGGAAAAGAGTGCCCAGATTTCTGCAGAGTAAAATTTCCCAAAAAAGTGATTTTGCCGAAAAAAAAAAAATATCCGGGTTGTTTAAATTGCACATCAAATTTATCAAAAAAAAAAGTCATAAAAAAAAGTGCGGGATCCCAAGAAACCAAATTTTACCTTTCTTCCATCCTAATTTTGTTCTTATCCTTCTTCCATCCCTACTCTTAAAAATTTTAGAGCAAGACCCTTATAGTAGTAGTTGTTTATATACGTATGTAAGACAGTAGTAAAAAGATAATAGTTTCAGATATTTGAGCAAACAAGTTTGTTCACTACAAATGTAACTGTAGTACAAGAGCAATCAAAGTGAATCATTGCTGCATTAAATCTAGTCATGTGAGTGACAGTAAAAAGGCTTAGAAACGCGGTGATTCCCGCGAGGAGGGTGTGTGCCGCCTCACAGGTCGCGGAAAGGGAGTGAACGCAGCAAGCTTGGATACACCTCGAGATCCCCTTGTTCACATTATCCTTGATTCCCGTAGAAAGTTTGTGAGCGAGCATCCGAGCAAACTTAGCGAGCTTAACGTTCTGGCAGGCGGGAATGGAGTCCCCGGACTATGTTGGCTGGCATCTGGTGCAGGCGGTAGCCTTTCTCCACGAGGTGGGTGTTGCGGCGCCGGCTGTACTCCAGCTCGGAACACTTGGGCCCCCACAGTGACCACCGAATGGAACTCAGAAGTGCGCCCATCTGGGTTTGAGCCGCTGAACGCGTCCCACCCGCTGGACTTCTTTTCTGACGGGAAGCACCCAAGCCCCCCAGCTGCAGGCAGTAAGCCAAATCAGGCACGTCCAGCCCCGTATCGCCAATGCGGCTCCTAACAGTGTTTGGGGTCCAGTAAATGCTGAAAGTTCTGCACGATGGACTCTCGTGCCTCGTTATTACCGCTCACGTAGGGACGCCTGCACGCCACCGCAAACACCTGCAGATGCAACAGCTCCTCAAACATAACAAGCACTTCTGACGCTGTTTATATTCCACAAAATGAATCAGCGAACGCAGGTAACAAAACTTGTAAGGGTTGAGTAGAATAAGTAGTCGGTGGAGGTCGTCGCGTCCCGGTGTGCGCTTGATAACATGCGAGAACCCACGAGGTAGTGGCGCCGCCCCCTGCACCAGTTTGACAGGGGCTATCACTCGCATGAGCACCAGCCGAGCCACACTGGCCCGTGACCGCACTGGCCCAATGCCCCTACAAGATTATATGATCGTCATCTGCCTCGCGGAAAGGTCGGCCGTGAGGCCCACCCGCCACTGCTCTTGTGCGTCGCGGAAGATTGCGATACACGGTGGCAGGCAGCCTGTGCACCTCGTCCATGAGTAGCAGGCCGTAAATCTAGGACAAACGGCGCGTCGGAAAACGGGAGTTAACCCCCCGCCCCCCTTGTGAGCCACTCAGCCAGTGGTAAAGGGGCACAAGATCACGGCGGCGTCCTTCAGACCGTTGATGGTCCCCCACGCCAGAGCCGCCCGGTACACCCCGTGTTGGGGCAAAAGCGTCCACCGAAGCAGCTGCCGTTGCCATTGGTCCACCTGCTCCATCGTGACGCCACCACCAGCGTGCGGCGCCGCATGAGGCTGGCACAAAAAGCACACCCACAAGCGTCTTGCCACTCCCGCAGGGCAACACGACACACCCCGCTGAGGAAGGTGGTTGGCTTCGTCGTCCACCAGGGAGGCCACGGCGTCCTGCTGGTGCGGCCGGATCTTGTGCAGCTCCCGCGGCTTCATCATCAGCTGGGTATAAAGAGTGTGGCCGCCGGGGGCACTTGGCTCACGGTGACAGCTGGGACGCGGGGGGTCTTGCCAATGACAGCCAAACAGTTTATGGGCCTCCTGGACCTCGCGCTCCAGCTGACCGTGGAGTTCAGGGGCAGCACGCAGACGCTTCTTGTCGGAAACACGAAGTGGGGACGGTGAAGGTAATCTTCATCAGACCCATAACACTGGGGTCCATTTCTTTCATCATTTTCCTCCCAGCCCCTTCTTGATCTCTATCACCAAAGTCAACACGAGTATACTCACTTTGAGGCTACTCGGCAATATTAAAGATGTAAAAATTTTTTCTGTATGTGTGTAGTCAAGATCTGCGCTCCTTATTTGGGGCTACAAAATATGCAATAAGGGTGATTTTTAGACTCTATTCTCCTTGAAAAAACAACCTTATGTTCTGTACACTTCGATTAGATCCAAGCTGCTCTAACTCCTACCTGGGGTTCCACCTTCTCCGCCAAGCTCGTCAAACGTCTATACTATGCTAGCTGCTCTCCCGTCCCCCAACCATCAGAGAGCGTCCACAGGGGTGGGCTGTGAGCCCAGCGCTGATTGGCTGCTGGCGTGTGCCCGTGAGGATCGGGTGGGTGGGATCTGGTCAGGGTGGAGGCAGCGCGGGGGCGAGGAAGTGGGGAACACCAGTAGGGGGGAAAGAAATAAAAATTTTGGGAAATAAAGCCAACCATAATAGTGTTATCCTAATATCATAGATCGCCTTCCACCTGGGATTGACTGTTTGTAAGGGAGATATTGCTATAGAAAAGAAGGGGAATAAGGCTCTAAAGTGTGAAGAGTAATAGTTGAGGAAATATAAATATAGTAGAAGGGGGACAGTGGCGTGGCCACCACGCTGCTGATGCATTTACTGTGTTGTTATGTCACCTGAGTTGTGATTAGTTAGGTTACATTATTACGAGCGAGAGCGAAGCGCTCGCGGTCCTCACTGGGTACGGGATTTTTCTCACAATCGCGGCCAGAACCCGACCCGACCCGACCGTCACGCTTTTCAGGAGCTTATATCTTTGGAATCCCGCTTCCGATTGACAAGCGGTCTTCGCCATCTGATAGCCCCCCCCCATTTAATCTTTATTTGACTTGACATGTTTTGTCTCACGTGAGGGGTCGGCATGGCGCGTGGCGCGTGCCGCGTGAGGGGTGTCAGACAACGTTATCTTGCTAAAAAGCTGAGAAACGGCTGTACCGACTAAGTTGAAATTTGTTGTGTGGTTTGAGACCACACACTTAGCAATGTCACACAGGTCAAACTCCGGGTGACGCCGCACGTGCGCACGTGCGGCGGGTTTTCTACGGGGGTCGCTCATCCATCGCCGATTAAGGCGTCTTACTGGTTATGTATACATTGGGTCCTGAAGGGTGTGTAAGCTATTGGTATGATTGAGGCAGCCATGTATGATATACTAAGTGATTGTTTGCTAATTCACGGCCCGCTTGTTTCATATGTTAGCCTAATGTTTTCTCATATTTAACATGGGTTTTCAGGTCATGAGATATTCATTGGTTTAATGTTTGTTTTTCTGGTCATTGTGTTTCCATCTTTAGGCGGTGTGTTATCATTATAGGGAAAATGAATCTCACGGCTGTAATTGCGTTCCCGCTGCATGTTCATTGTTGTGCTTTGGGTGAGGCAACGCAGCGGCAGGGCGGGTCTCTACCCTGCCCTGCCGCTGCGTTGCTCACCCAAGGCACAACAATGAACATGCAGCGGAAACGCAATTACAGCCGTGAGATTCATCTTCTTAATGATAACACACGCCTAAAGATGGGGAAAACTTGTTCTTATAGAGGTACTTTAGGGCCGGGTAAGTATAGGGGTACTCTAGGGCCGGGTAGAGTATAGAGGTACTCGAGGGCCGGGTAGAGTATAGAAAGGGACTCGAGGGCAGGGTAGAGTATAGAGGTACTCGAGGGCAGGGTAGAGTATATAGGACTCGAGGGGCAGGGTAGAGTATATAGGTACTCGAGGGCAGGGTAGAGTATAGAGTTACTCGAGGCAGGGTAGAGTATATAGGTACTCGAGGGCAGGGTAGAGTATAGAGGTACTCGAGGGCAGGGTAGATTATAGAGGTACTCGAGGGCAGGGTAGATATAGAGGTACTCGAGAGCAGGGTACTCGAGGACAGGAATGGTGAAGGTTCGTACTTAAGTTGTTTTTCATTATCGTGTTAGGGTTTTAAACCTATTTTTGGAGAGAAATGTTTAGAAGTGTATTTTTTTTCTGTGATGTGTCCTGCGCTACCTGTGTATGTTACTTTCTGCCCCAATACTTCGCCTCCTTGCTGTTTAAAAAAACCTTCCACATATATTATTAATTTTTCTTGCTTTATTTTGCGCTATTTGAATGATCCTAAATTAATTTTTCATTTGTTTATATTTTCCACATACTTTCATATATATTAATTATTCATATTTCTCTTTCAACTTTTATTTTCATCATGTTCTTTGAGTTGCTTTTTGTAGTGATAATTTGTGTTGCGTCATGAACGTACACAATGTCGCGGCATCCTTGTCATGGATTTGGCAGATCGTTTTGTATAAGTGTGTTGTCACCAACGCTTTAGAGTTGGTGACAACACACTTCCTTGATGGACTCCGCTAACTAAATGTATTTCTTTACTTTTATTCAGAACTTTCTGTGATGGTCTTTTCGTTCATCAAGGAAGCAGCATAGCAACTTCTCGAGCAAAGGAGATAAGTTTATTTGTAGTAGTTTAGACTTAAGGGCTGTGTACCAAACCTTTTCAAAAGCTTTTGGCTACGTCTCTAGGATTAGGAAGTATTGTTCGTCATTACTTAGAGGCGATGCGATTGCTTAGAGAGGTGTTAGGTGAAAAGCAGAGAGGTAAAAGTGTCTCCTGTGCCAAGTAAGAATGCACCGAGTAAAGGTGTCTCTTGTGCTATAGACATGCTCCTGGATGCAAGAATAAATAATAGTTATGAAAAATGGGATAAACTTGGCTAATATAGATTATAACACCATCCCAGGGATGACCTTTAACCTTTCCCTGAAAGTTTGGTTGAAATTAGGACATAAATGGTGGAGCCTTAGCTGGATAGATAGACGGACGGACATTCGGTGGATTATATAGTAAGATTATGATTACTATTATTTTCTTCATTATTATAATTTTTTTGCGGGCGCTTCATGCCGTCCCTGTGACGATGCCGCCCTGGGCGATTGCCCTTGTCGCCCATACGTAGATCCGCCACTGCTCTGCTCTGCTCTGCCCTGCTCTGCCCGGCATGTTATGAAAAGAATAGGATGACAGAAGAAAACATGTGTTAGTACACTTAGGAATATCAACATTAAGGTATAAACGTGTTTAAACATGTACGAGTGACGTGAGTGGCACTTAGGGAAAACCTGGTAAAACTAAAGTAGGATTGGTGTGCCTTATTGGATACATGTAGCCAAGGTTTAGCTTTGAAGTCGTGGACGCTCTCAGCTGTCACTGCCTTTATTTCTGAACTCTTCCAGGTATCGATTGCTCTATATGGGATATTTTATTCTTGGACGTCTTTCAAGCATATATATGGTCTTTCTTTATTCATGTCCCCTTCCTTTTCTTTCATCCATACTAATAATCGTTTATGTTCAATCGTTAAAGTCTTCCAAATTTTTAGTTTTTTTTTTTTTCCC
>JACEEZ010002288.1:29931-32431 GCA_016584305.1 Chionoecetes opilio
AGGCGGACATCGATGATTGGCTCGAAATCCCCACACCGCATACTATACCAGCGAACGGTAATATGCCTCCCGGTACCCATTCACTTCTGGGTGGACAGGGACTCGGGTTTTAAGAAGAGCGTCCATCTTTCTCCGCTCCGCCCGGTGATCAAACTCGGGATTTCTCTGTTGTGAACCGAGCGTGCTAACCACTACACTACGGCTACGGAGTACTCCCTGTGTGTGTGTGTGTATGTGTGTGTGTGTGTGTGTGTGTGTGTGTGTGTGTGTGTGTGTGTGTGTGTGTGTGTGTGTTTGTGTGGGTTTGTGTGTGTGTGTGTGTGTTGTGTGTCCTTTGTCATTGATATCACTTGCATTCAAGGCTAACCTGAGTTAGCTGCAGAATATTATTGGATACAAGCCTTAACACTATTATCACTATCATTATCATTTCCTACCATTACTATGGAGCGCTTTTAAGACATCATGACACCATATCAGCACGCATTACATTCACTATCATCATCATTGTCATTACTATTATTGTTCCTATTACTCTATTATCATTATCATCATACCCAACGTTAATCAAATATAATGGCTTTAGATTTAGATCCGGTATGTTACAGTTACACATTCTGTATGTTTGCTATAGGGAAATACACACACACACACACACGCACGCACGCACGCACGCACGCACGCACGCACGCACGCACACACGCACACACGCACAGATAGATAGATAGATAGTTTTATTGACCACAGTATGCAGGTATAAATATTGATATTACATAATTCCTAAATACTAACTTAAACATAATAATCATTAAACATAATTCCTAAATACTAATTTAAACAATCAATAAACTATCAACTAATTATAACTGTAGTCCACAGCATATACTCAATATATTAACAATTCCAGCCTTGGCTATCTAGTTACTTATAGGTATTCAGAACCTCATGAATAACTTTACAAAGAGTTGCAGGTGAAAACTGAATGGAGAATAACTCATTCATCGTGGTGAATTGGTATAAATTTCTAATACCTTGTGTCATGGGGCATTGTTGTGTAACGTGTTGCTCAGTTTGTATCTCACCACACCTACATAGCCTTTCCTCAAGCGGCAGGCGGCCTCTGCCTCGCCTGTTCCATCTACCCGTTTCACACGCTAGTGAATGTCCACTGATACGGAACTGTGTGAAAGATAACCTATGAATTTCATTTATTACATTTCTTTCTTTATATACCTCATGAACTTCCATTTCCGGGTTGATACATTTGTAAGTTAATCTTCTAGATGAATCACTTTGTCTTATACCATCAATTACTTTTAACATTGCTTCACTTAACGGTGTTACATCCTCATTTACAAAGTTCCTAACTAATCTACTTGTACATGTTCCTGAATTTTGAACTAAATTTATTACAAAAGCAAGTGGGTCATCATTATACTGGGATCTCTCATGCCACTCAGTACGGAAAAATGTATGTTGTCTATATTTCACCAAGTCTTGTTAAGTGGGGTAACCTGATTCCACATAACAAACATCGTTACACGTAGATTTCCTAACCCCTAGTAGTTTTTTCAAGCACCAGTTGTAAAGCTTCACCATGGGTTTCAGGCCTGCTCCTATCCACGATTCACATCCATAAATCAATGAAGACATCAGTGCTGCGTCAAAGACTCGTTTTTTCACCATAAAGGGGACATCATTATTTTTATTTACATAGGAGACAACTTTTAAGACATGGGACATCTTAGTTTTAGCGTGAGCTGTGACGGCGGATGACACTGAACCATCACTCGTGAACGGCGAGCCAAGGTACACATACATCTGGCAGTGCTCCACCACTAACCCGTTCACCACCAACACCTCCGAATCACCAACACCGCCATTTATCACAAAAAAATTGGTCTTTGATGGGTTGATTTTCATACCATATTCTGTACAATAATTTTGAAGCAAAGACATCTTTTTCAGCATGTTACATCTCTTTGTTGAAAGTAAGACTGTGTCATCCATAAGTACAAGAATATGAAGCCATTGCAGAAACCCGTCTAGTTCACAACCACCTTTAATAATCTTTATTAACTCGTCTACAAACAAAATAAACAGCAAACCTGAAGTAGGTGATCCCTGTCTTACTCCCATCGTAATTAGTATTACGGTTGTTCCAAGCAAGCTCTCTGTCTGGGTATAAATGGCAACCAAAGCACCCAACATAATTGATCCACAACCTAAGCGTAGTAAAACTCTAAACAACTTATGTCTGGGAACTCTATCATAGGCTTGTGAGAAATCTATAAATGTTACAAATAGTTTCAGCTTCTTCCTCCTTGTCATGTCGCACAATAATCTTAATGTAACTCTATGTTCTATACAACTTCTTTTCTCCTGACTGCCCGCCTGCTCCCGGTGAGGTCTAAACCACTGCTTCAGCCGCGAGTGTAAAGCCATGTCATATACCTTAGCCATGCTATTCATCACACTTATTCCTCTGTAGTTCTTAGCC
>JACEEZ010002288.1:39931-47431 GCA_016584305.1 Chionoecetes opilio
TGGGGTCCCACTAACCCTGCGCGTAACCTAGTGTGGCGCGCCTAGCCATGCGCACCGTCCGCTCGCGCAAGAATCGTGTTCAAACTCGCCACGGCCACTTGGGATTTGCGGACGTATTTGCGTTTGCGGAAGTAGTTCCGCAAACGCAAGTTCGCAACTTTTTACTCTTCCGCACATCCGCAAATGAATTCGGACTTCCGCACTTGCGGAAGTTGCGGTTTGCGGAAGAGCCCGCCTCTGCAATGTATGCACACTGGAATCATCTTTAAATATGTTCTTAATCATAGACAGTCACATATTCATTATAATTTGCATCATTCTTGTGTTTGCATATTTTACAACTCCCTTTTGCTAACATAATCATCAAAGTAATCCAGTATTATTATCTCATTACACGATTATAATAAGATTCTCTCTCTCTTCTCTCTCTCCATCTCTTCTCTCTCTCTCTCTTCTCTCTCTCTCTTCTCCTCCTCTCTCTCTCTCTCTCTCTCTCTCTCTCTCTCTCTCTCTCTCTCTCTCTCTCTCTCTCTCTCTCTCTCTCTCTCTCTCTCTCTCTCTCTCTCTCTGCAGACAGCCTTGATGTCTCTATTTGGGCTGGAGCAGTGTTATGTTGGCATCGGTTTCTTTCTTTTTGTCTTGTATCGGTTAATGTTACATCGGCGGCTTGAATATTGGTGTATACATGTATGAAGGATGTAAGGTGGTTTTAATGTATTGGTATCGGTAATATCATCATTTGTTTAGGAATTATTACCGATCCCGTACATATGATATTGCCGAGATTTTACTGTCCACCATGATCGATTTTATAAATTTATATAAATAAATATATATATATATATATATATATATATATATATATATATATATATAATATTATAATATGTTTTATATATATAGGGTAAGGTGGGGTAAAAGGCCCCCGTGGGGTAAGAAGCCGCCCCCTGTTTCTCCCTTATTATATAATTGTTTATCCCAGTCAGCTGATCAGGGTACAACGCCATATATCTGCAATAATAATAATTTCTGCATGGCTCTACACCAGGCTTGGAGTAATTACATTGGTTTGGGTCAATTACAATTACAATTACGACGACTTATCCAACTACTGAATTACAATTACAATTACAAGGAATGGAAAAAATGTTAATTACAGTTAAAATTACTCAATTTTAATATTTCCAAATTACAATTACAATTACAGCAAAGCTAGTGTTCAACTACATATTTCAATTACATTTTTCATAGTATTAACAGCACTAATTGCTGATTTAAATATATATATATATATATATATATATATATATATATATATATATATATATATATATATATATATATATATATAAATATTATATATATATATATATATATATATGGGTGTATTTTTTTAGTTCCCAAAGTTTGTATGCACAAACCCTAATATGTTCCACTCCTGAAAACATGCAGCAAGGTTAATTTCATTCGTGTTCTTCAATTTTAAGGGTTCCCTCAAACCATGTGTTACTGTTGCTGAACGGCTACTCTCTACCTTATACTATTTGTATAATTTTTTTTTGAGGTTATGAATACAAGACAGCAGGAAACTGTATGGTTGGGAGTGGTGAAAATGAACCCTGAAATGTGTCTCACTCCCGACAGTGGAGATGTTCTTAGATATAATCAGTGGTATTCATATAGGGTCAAATAAACAAGGTCGATGAGGGGGCCTGATTATACACTCTTCCCGCCATCAGAGAGTGGCCTGATTATACACTCTTCCCGCCATCAGAGTGGCCTGATTATACACTCTTCCCGCCATCAGAGTGGCCTGATTATACACTCTTCCCGCCATCAGAGTGGCCTGATTATACACTCTTCCCGCAATCAGAGTGGCCTGATTATACACTCTTCCCGCTATCAGAGTGGCCTGATTATACAACTTTTTCCCGCCATCAGAGAGTGGCCTAAATTTTATACACTCTTCCCGCCATCAGAGTGGCCTGATTATACACTCTTTCCTCGCCATCAGAGTGGCCTGATTATACACTCTTCTCCGCCATCAGAGAGTGGCTGATTATACACTCTTTCCCGCCATCAGAGTGGCCTGATTATACACTACTTCCCGCCATCAGAGTGGCCTGATTATACACTCTTCCCGCCATCAGAGAGTGGCCTGATTATACACTCTTTCCCGCCATCAGAGTGGCCTGATTTATACACTCTTACCGCCATCAGAGTGCCTGATTTATACACTCTTCCCGCCATCAGAGTGGCCTGATTATACACTCTTCCCGCCATCAGAGTGGCCTGATTATACACTCTTCCCGCCATCAGAGTGGCCTGATTATACACTCTTCCCGCCATCAGAGTGGCCTGATTATACACTCTTCCCGCCATCAGAGTGGCCTGATTATACACTCTTCCCGCCATCAGAGTGGCCTGATTATACACTCTTCCCGCCATCAGAGTGGCCTGATTATACACTCTTCCCGCCATCAGAGAGTGGCCTGATTATACACTCTTCCCGCCATCAGAGTGGCCTGATTATACACTCTTCCCGCCATCAGAGTGGCCCGAGTCAGCACCTTTCCAATATTTCTGTAGGTACTTATGTTTTTCTATGAATTTTCTGACTATTAGTACCGGTAGTAGTAGTGGAAGTAGTCGTATGGTTGTCAACCATAGCCATTGGTGGGGTGGGGCCAATGGGCTGTGCTTGTGAAAGGTAGCATAGATAGAACAGACATCGAGCTTCCTAATGAGCCATAGCATAATCATCAATTTGGAATTCATTTATTTGAGAAAATTGTAAATGTGTCATTTTCACATAGCATTGCATTTCTCAATAGTTAAGAGATAATGGAAAACTGATGAAAGCAAAATATAGAATTCATAAACCTTAGCAGCTTTGCTTCTATGCAATAATCTTCTATGACTAATAGTTATTGAGAAAAATGGCAAAAACGTGTTCGTCAACTCTCAAGACTCATTTCGCTGCCAGAATGTAAAAAAAAATAGTTTTATGAAATAACTCGAAAACTATGCGGTTTCAGTGAAAAGGGTATAGAGAAGCATTGATATACTAGACATTGAGCTTCCTAAGGAGCCATAGCATAATCAATTTGAAATTAATTTATTGAGAAAATTGTAAATGTGACATTTTCACATAACATTGAATTTCTCAATCGTTAAAAGAGATAATGCAAAACTGATGAATGCAATAGATAGAACTCCTCAAGCTGATTTGGGTACAGACGCCGCACGCGTGTTCGATTCCTGCCTGTGGCGATGAAATAACTTGTCTTTATTTGAATTTTCTTTTTATTGTTATAATATTTACAAAAATAATACTGATAATGATAATTGTTATTACTGTTATAATTATTATATTATTATTATTATTATTACTAGCCGCAAAGCCGCCCTCCGGGCGGACTTTTTGGCTAGCTCCTGCGGAGGGCTATTGGTGGGCCTTCGGCCCACCAAACACAGACTCTCCAGAGAGCCCCTTCTAGCTTTCCTGAAATCATGGATGTAGAAATGTATGTATTCCCCCCACCCATTCACTCACCCATTACCCATCACCCCCCACCCATTCACTCACCCATTACCCATCACCCCCCACCCATTCACTCACCCATTACCCATCACCACACACCCATTCACTCACCATTCACATTATCCATCACCCCCCACCTATTCCCTCACCCATCACCCATCACCCCCCACCCATTCACTCACCCATCACCCCACACCTATTACCCATCACCCCACCCATTCACTCACCCATTACCCATCACCCTACATCAAAGTTTCCTCAATTCTCGCAACCCACTTTTTTTTCACAATTCTCGCTAATAGGCTACTAAAAAAAAGAAAAAAAAGTGATCGGATCATCCCATAAGGGAGCTTAAAATGTGCCTCTGGTCGACCCGGTTCCAAAACTGTGCCATATGATGGGATTGGGGCACTGGGGGCGGCACTTATCGCGGACACACAGACACACAGACACACACACTTTCACTTATATTATTATAGATTATTATTATCATTATTTCATAATCATTATCATTATCATTATCATTATTAATAATAACAATATTAATATTATTACTATTATTATCATCATCATCACTTATATCATGATCAGTATAAACTGGCGTAACCAGAAAATTGAAAATGGGGGGGGGCAATTTCTCTCTCTCTCTCTCTCTCTCTCTCTCTCTCTCTCTCGCTCTCTCTCTCTCTCTCTCTCTCTCTCTCTCTCTCTCTCTCTCTCTCTCTCTCCTCTCTCTCTCTCTCTCTCTCTCTCTCTCTCTCTCTCTCTCTCTCTATATATATATATATATATATATATATATATATTAGTGATTTTTATCGTTGCCAGTTTAGTTATTGATATCGGTGTAAGTGAAAATTTTCTATATGTCGCATGAGCCCATGAATGCGGCAAAGAGGAGGAGGAGGAAGAAGGGAAAGAGATGCAGTGATGTCAGAGGCAAGGGGAAGGGAGGAAAGGGAAGGGGGGAGAGAGGCAGTGGCGTTAAAGGGAATGAAACAAGGGAGAGAGAGAGAGAGAGAGAAGAGAGAGAAGAGAGAGAGAGAGAGAGAGGAGAGAGAGAGAGAGAGAGAGAGAGAGAGAGAGAGAGAGAGAGAGAGAGAGAGAGAGAGAGAGAGAGAGAGAGAGAGAGAGAGAGAGAGAGAGAGAGAGAGGAGAAGAGAGAGAGAGAGAGAGGAGAGAGAGAGAGAGAGAGGAGAAGAGTTTTTATTACGTTGCGTCCCCCCCCTTTTTTTCCTTCCATCCCCCACGCTTCTCTACTCTCATCTTTCCCTGTTTCTCCCTCTCTCCCTTCCTCTATTCTTCTCTCCCTCCCTCCATCCCTGCTTTCCTTCTCTTTTCCACTGTTTGGAGCCATGCCTCTAATTCTGGGTCAGGCGTGTGTGTATGTGTGTGCGGGTAGGCGTGGGATGAACACACCACACACCACCACAACACACACCCACAACACACCCCACACACACACAAAACACACACACACACACACCACACACACACACACCAAACAACACAATAAAAAATACAGGGGCAGACATACAAATTTGGAATTTTGCCCTTTTGGGGTGTGTATGTGGTGTGTGGTGTGGTTGTGTTGGTGTGTGTGTGTGGGGTTTTGTGTGTGTGTGTGTGTGTGTTTTTTGCTATTCCCCATGGTTTGTCCACCGATCAGACTCTGTTTTCCCCATTTCACTCTCCCGGGTGCGATTTTGGGCTCTTTTTACCAAATTTTTTGGGGTAATGGGGGGACCCCAACACCACACACCCCTATCCCCTTGCTCAAGAGGGGCAAACCGGGCCCCCGAATTTGTCGGTGGCAAAAATCCGCGGGAATAGGGGGGGCCGGGGATCAAAACGCCGGACCCAGAATGATGCCAGACCCCTATCCCACCGAGCCGTTAAAATTTTTTGGTGTTTGGTGTGTGTTGTGTGTGTGTGTGTTGTTGTGTGTGTGTGTGTGTGGTTGTTGTGTGGGGTTTTGTTTTTGTTTGTGTGTGTTGTGTGTGTGGGGGTGTGTGTGTTGTGTGTGTGTGTGTGTGTGTGTGTGTGTGTGTGGTGTGTGTGTGGTGTTGTGTGTGTGGGTGTGTGTGTGTTCGTCAGTTTCAAGCTAATCCCTTTTGCGAGTGCTCAGGGACCCTACCCAAACTACGTCACGGTTTTTACACGGGCTTGTGGGTTTTGTGGGATGGCTCGAGTGGCCCTACGGAGGGGAAACTACGACGAGGGAAAAATTTTAGATTTATTTTGCGTGAAATTAAATTTTCCAGGTGCATATTCCCGGGGTTTTCTTTCTCGTGACAACACATAAAAAAAAACCTGAGTAATACTGTGGCGAGGTTCTGAAAGGGGAAAACAGGTCATAATGAACCCTCGTAAAGAGGAAAGCATGTGGTAGGTATTCTATTGTGTCCCAGCACTTGCTTCCTTTAAATGGACTCGCTGTGATTTTTTCTTATTTTGAACCCCTGCACATCAGCCATCACCTCAGGTCTTCTGAGTGTTGTCAGCGAGAACCGCACTGAAATATGCCCCGGGAATATAAATTTTTTGCCCAAAACAATCGAAATTTTTCACGTTGAGTCTTCTTTGTGGGTTTATCTATATTCATGGTTATGATGTATTAAAATACCTTTTTAATTGAGTTCCTTTTTTTGCTTTCCTCAAAAGTAGTAGTATACATATGGTTTAAGGTTACTTGACGACCAAAATGCAAACGAAAAAATTGAAATTAACATATTTTTCACATTTTTTTCTAACCATTGGGGGTATCATACAATTTGAATAGGTATAGCCCTATATAGGTACTTTCTAGTTTTCCCATACTCTCCATTCCCCCAAATAATTTTTGGAGACCTGGGGAAGCGGGTTTTTTGGGGGGGGGAAAAAAATTATGCGTGGGAAACACGAAATTTAAAAGAGTTGTGTGGGGGGGTTAATTCCCTTATATCTAGAAAAAATTGCCAAACCAAAAAAAACCTAACCAAACCCAAGCGGGTTCTTGACCCACCAAACCTAACCAAACCCAAAATCAACCAAAGTAACCTAACCAACTATAACCAAACCCTAAACAAATCTAACCTCCCCCTTTAGAGCAAGGGGGGGGGGGGGTTCTCGACACCGGTCCAAAATTCGTAAGGTCGTCAGGTTCGCCGTCTCTGGGTCAGAAGAAATCCAAGAATGTTCCCCAGATCTAGTTATTTTTTAACACCCCCAAATTAAAAAAAATGTGGTTGCGACGATATTTTTTTACCCCAGCCAAAACCCCCTTCCCCCGGGCCCCAAACTGTTTTGTAGGGAATAATCATCATACCTATAAGGGTTTTTTTCAGTGTTTGCCCAACCCCTTTTTCCCAAAAACAAAAATGGGGACCCCGGGGGGGAAACGGGATATTTGGGGGGTACAAAAAATTGCGTCGCAACCCCATGTTTTTGAGTTAGGGGTGTTGAAAAAAGTCCCAGATTAGAAAAATTCATTTGGATTTCGCGATCCAGGACGTGTGAAAACCCACGATTTCACAGAATGATGACTGAAGGTCGAGACCCCCCCCCCCCCCCCCCCTAGGAGGTTAGGTTTGAATTGTTTTGGGTTATTTTAAATTTTTTTTGGGTAGGTCAGGGTTTAAATTTTCTTAGGTTAATTGATTGGTTGGGTTTGGTTAGGTTAGGTTAGATTTGGTTAGGTTATATTGGGTAGGTTTTGGTTAGTTTATCGGTGGGTCAAGCCCCCCGCTTGATTAGGTTTAAAATTTGGTAGGTTATGTTAATTTTTGGTTTGGGAAATTTTCTAGAAAAAGGGAATTACCCCAATTAAGGGAATTTACTCCCCCCAAACAACTCTTTAATTACGTTTTTCCGACGCAAAATTTGTTTTCCCCCAAAAAAACCCCGCATTCCCACAGGGCCCCAGACTTGTTTTGGGGGAAAGGGGAGAGTATGGGGAACACTAAAAATTTACCCAT
>JACEEZ010002288.1:52431-110291 GCA_016584305.1 Chionoecetes opilio
TTTCATTGCACCCAAATGCAACACAACTTTTCACCATAGCAGAACACACAAGGATCGCGACACTCCTGCCTTTACTTGTCCTCACGAGATCAATACTAAATGAAGACTGAGAGAGTATGAGTGGACGTGTAGAAAGGATTTGACCTGAGTAAGCATAGCCCAACCCTTAAACAGATCCGCCACTATAGTAATTACCCGACTCAATTCACACCTTTGACCTCACCACCCAACCTTTAACAACGAAGCCACCGTGCCACCCATGAAGGTAGTGTGCGAGGTGGTCTTGTAGTACTCCCATACTACCTACTAGTCCTTGAGCCAGACCAAAAGTAATGCTCCGGCGGGGGGAGTAATTCTCATTATGATTTTCCATTAGACCAATGTCTCAAGTGTCAGAAAAGGTGTGATGGACATCTGAGAACGGTAGCTTAGTGCCCGGATGGACGCCATCTTTGAAACCACCAGCTCGAAAATGCCCATTGGTGGGTACATTGTTGCAGTGTATCTGACTTCTATACTAGCTATCGATGTGCGGTTGACGACTAAATATAACGTCCAATGTACCGTCTAAATAAAAAATAATATGAAGCATTTTGTTATAGATTAATTATTATAAAAATCAATTATCGAAAAAAAATCATATTTTTCAATATTTTATTATTAGACTTGTACTTTTTTTAGTGAAAAAAACCTGGTATGATTTTCCAAATTATGCATTTTGCTACACACTTTATCTGTCTATAAAAATAACTCAACAAGTACAACATATCATCCACCACGAGTTTAAACAACAAATATATGTAAAGAGGCATAAAATGACTTAGGCCCCGCCTGGCATATCTATTCTGACGATAACGCAAGTTAGGAATGTCGTACGGAGAGGATTTAACACCATACGATATCTAATAACAGGCGGAAATTGTTACATAGGAAATCTGCACTTGGTGGCCATCTTGGATTTCAAATGGCCGCCAATTATATTAATTATTCATTACTAGAGTTTGGAAAGACGTATGAGCTGATTTTAACACCATACGATGTATATTCCTAATAAGCAAGCGGAGGTATCATTGAACATGTCATGTTTTAGTCAAATAACACGGTATGATCTTCCAAATTATACATTTTGCTAAACCGTTTATCTGTCTATAAAGATTTTCAGGCAATTTGGCCTGCATTATAATAGAGAACAACATATGCTATACAATATACAGTGCACACAAAGTTAATCATCAGAGTCGCCATCAGAGTCATTGGCATCCTGAGCCACGATAGCATCATCCTGCACATGTTGGAGCATCCCTGCAGCTTACAACACAAAGTGCACTTCAACCCATAGTATGCAGGAGCAATCTGACGGTCGACACGTCCTTCTGCATGTGCATGAGATGAGATTCAAGACGACATCTGGAGCTGGTAGACCCGCCATCCATCGGATTTGAGCGAACCGCCATCATCGAGTTCCCAGCCATGTCCTGCTGATGGTGCTGGGACGTCTGGTAGGTTTTCAAGGCTGCGTCGCCAGATAGCCGCCTGATAGTTGCCCTAAGCGTATGCTGCATCAAGGAGTCTTCACAAGGCGGCAATTGTCCAGATTCGATCTGGCCCTTCTTTGCACAGAACATGTGATAACGGAGTGAATTAGCACCGACGATCTTCGTGTTCCTGGCGTACAGCTGACACGTGAAGGCCTGAATGCTATTGAAGACGTCTGTTGGTACATTCCACGAAGATCCCAGATCTGTGAATGCTTGAAGATACAGATCATTCGCTTGCACAAGCTTCAAAGCCTTTATCTTTCCTTGGCTAGCCAGAGCACTAACAGTTCACACCCGCTCCATGCATGAAGCCCTGGCAAGCACTGCAAACTCCAGACCCCAATACCGCAGCCAACTTTCCAACGTCAATCATTCTGACTCGAACCTTTGTTCCTCGTCTGATGAAGAGCTGACTATCGATGGTTCTGCTGAGTTGAACAAAGTTGGCTGCGGTATTGGGGTCTGGAGTTTGCAGTGCATTGCCAGGGCTTCATGCATGGAGCGGGGTGTGACACTGTTAGTGCTCTGGCATAGCCAAGGAAAAGATAAAGGCTTTTGAAGCTTGTGCAAAGCGAATGATCGTTATCTTCAAGCATTCACAGATCTGGGATCTCGTGGAATGTACCAACAGACGTCTCAATAGCATTCAGGCCTTCACGTGTCAGCTGTACGCCAGGAACACAAGATCGTCGGTGCTAATTCACTCCGTTATCACATGTTCTGTGCAAAGAAGGCAGATCGAATCTGGACAATTGCCGCTTGTGAAGACTCCTTGATGCAGCATACGCTTAGGGACCAACTATCAGGCGGCTATCTGGCGACGCAGCCTTGAAAACCTGCCAGACGTCCAGCACCATAAGCAGGACATGGCTGGGACTCGATGATGGCGGTTCGCTCAAAAATCCGATGGATGGCGGGTCTACCAGCTCCAGATGTCGTCTTGAATCTCATCTCATGCACATGCAGAAGGACGTGTCGACCGTCAGATGCTCCTGCATACTGAATGGTTGAAGGCACTGTTGTGTGTAAGCTGCAGGGATGCTCCAACATGGTGCAGGATGATGCTATCGTGGCTCAGGATTGCCAATGACTCTGATGGCGACTCTGATGATTAACTTTGTGTGCACTGTATATTATAGCATATGTTGTTCTCTATTATAATGCAGGCCAAATTGCCTGAAAATCTTTATAGACAGATAAACGGTTTTAGCAAATGTATAATTTGAAGATCATAACCGGTGTTATTTGACTAAAAAAATGACATGTTCAATGATACCTCCGCTTGCTTATTAGAATATACATCGTATGGTGTTAAAATCAGCTCCATACGTCTTTCCAAACTCTAGTAATGAATAATTAATATAATTGGCGGCCATTTGAAAAACCAAGATGGCCACCAAAGTGCAGATTTCCTATGTAACAATTTCCGCCCTGCTTATTAGATATCGTATGGTGTTAAAATTCTCTCCGTACGACATTCCTAACTTGCGTTATCGTCAGAATAGATAATGCCAGCGGCGGCCTAAGTCATTTTATGCCTCTTTACATATATTTGTTGTAAACTCGTGGTGGATGATATGTTGTACTTGTTGAGTTATTTTTATAGACAGATAAACGGTGTGTGTAGCAAAATGCATAATTTGGAAAATCATACCAGTGTTGTTTCACTAAAAAAAGTACAAGTCTAATAATAAAATATTGAAAAATATATGATTTTTTTTCGATAATTGATTTTTATAATAATTAATCTATAACAAAATGCTTCATATTATTTTTTATTTAGACGGTACACATTGGACGTATATTTAGTCGTCAACCGCACATCGATAGCTAGTATAGAAGTCCAGATACACGTGCAACAATGTACCCCACCAAATGGGCATTTTCGCGCTGGGTGGTTTCAAAGATGGCGTCCATCCGGGCACTAAGCTACCGTTCTCAGATGTCCATCATGCATTTTCTGATACCTGAGATATTGCCCTAATGGAAAATCATAATGAGAATTACTCCCCCCGCCGGAGCATTCACTTCAAAATATGGCCGGTTGGCTCAAGGACTATACATGGTGCCACCCTAACGTAGCAAAACTTATACCCACAAACCCGAGAGACCTACATATATTGATATCACCATGTTATGAGATCAGTTTAATTCTCATCATAAAAATAATAGCGGGAAAGAAACCCATATACTATGTGCACCTTAGAATGGACCGACGGTACTCCCAGGAATCTCAAAATATTTCCATGGGATGATTTATCTCTACTTGGCAGTAGAGCTGTGGGCTCCCTTAGCCCACAGCAAGATGGCTGACTGACAGTTCACTGGCTTCAACCCGCGCGGCTCAGGGCGCCTCCACCCATACTACCTCCATCCCCCAACCCATTCACTCACCCATTACCCATCACCCCCCACCCATTCACTCACCCATTACCCATCACCCCCCACCCATTCACTCACCCATTACCCATCACCACACACCCATTCACTCACCCATTACCCCCCACCCCCCACCTATTCCCTCACCCATCACCCATCACCCCCAACCCATCACCCCCCACCCATTCACTCACCCATCACCCCACACCCATTACCCATCACCCCACCATCACCCTACATCAAGGTTTCCTCAATTCTCGCAACCCACTTATTTTTCTCACAATTCTCGCTAATAGGGTGCTATAAAAAAAAAAAAAAGTGATCGGATCATCCTATAAGTGGGCTTAAAACCTTCCCCTGGTCAACCCGGTTTCAAAAATGTGCCATATGATGGGATTCCGCCACAGGGGTCGGCGACCGACGACAGACAGACACAGACACAGACACACACACACACACACACACACACACACACACACACACACACACACACACACACACACAGACACAGACACAGACACAGACACAGACACAGACACAGACACACAGACACACAGACACACACACACACACTTACTTTTGCTTATATTATTATAGATTGTGTTTCATTTAAGTTTTTTTTTCACCCTTTTCTGGCTCTAAAAGCCTTCAAAAACCTAAAACAGGGCCAAAACTATGAAATCAACCTTTTTTAGTTTTTTTTTTAAGTTAAAACTATAAAATCTGCCTTTTTTAACTCTAAAGCAAAAAAAAAACTATAGTTTTTGGGTTCTAAAGCCCTTTAAAAACCCCATATAGGTTGATTTTATAGTTTTGGCACTTTTCAAAGGTGTTTTTAGGTGGTTTTAGAGCAAAAACTTATTATTTTTTTTCTAGCATAAAAATTAACGTTAACGGTTTATCGATAACTTCCGTTACATTTTTAAAGAATTAACTGATTAACGGTTATCGAAGTTAATTTGTTGGTTAACGGATTAACGGTTAACGAAGTTAACTTTTTGATCAACGGCGCCCACCACTGTGTATATATATATATATATATATATATATATATATATATATATATATATATATATATATATATATATATATATATATATATATATATATATATATATATATATATATATATATATATATATATATCACATTTCCCGGTAATATTTTCACTTCGATACACATATCCAACCTCATCTAAGTCCCGTTTCATAGTATCTCATTCCTGTCTTGTCGTTCACAGTACAGACAACGCACACACACACACTCGTCTATATAGTCAATTCGATTATGCGAAATATAAGAAGTCACGTCGAGTCCCTGTAACCGAGATCTCAAGAGTGATCGCAGAGGCGGCAAAACACATTCACTGACGTATCATATGAACAGCTTGTTGTATTAAATTATTTCTCGGTCTCTCGGGCACCCAGCAGACTAGGTTACTGATCCTAACACATAAATAAATAAAAGGTGGCCAGCTGCGCTCCCTGGGGACGCCGCGGCACTTGAGTGATGCGCTGCGCAGTTACATACAGGAGCAGATCACCCACCCTCTCTGCTTGCCTAACGATAATATTTGTAATGTGTGTGTGTGTGTGTGTGTGTGTGTGTGTGTGTGTGTGTGTGTGTGTGGGTGTGTGGGTGTGTGTGTGTGTGTGTGTGTGTGTGTGTGTGTGTGTGTGTGTGTGTGTGTGTGTGTGTGTGTGTGTGTGTGTGTGTGTGTTTAGTAGAGCAACACGGCGCGAGGACAGTCGAAAAGAGTACGTGAGGAAAGCACGTAAGGAGAGTAGCTACGAAGGGATGTATGAACAGTAATAAGACAGACATAATAGCTATTACTCGTGCTAAAGTTATCTATTTTCTCTCTCTTTCTCTCTTTTTCTTTTCTCTCTCTCTGCCCAGGGGTCATCTCTAGTTACGAAAGATATGTATACTACGTGGAACGAGGGAGAGAGAGAAAAAGTTTAACACCCTTGAGTAAGTTCCTGGAAGACTGATGTGTAACAGAGAGAGAGAGAGAGAGAGAGAGAGAGAGAGAGAGAGAGAGAGAGAGAGAGAGAGAGAGAGAGAGAGAGAGAGAGAGAGAGAGAGAGAGCGAGAGCGAGAGCGAGAGCGAGAGCGAGAGCGAGAGAAAGAGAGATTGTTATATAGCCTACTTATATTAGTAGCAAACAAATATATATAGGACGCGATAGAAAGACGGTTGTATAGATCAGTGTTCTTCAAACTTTTTTCATCGCGACTCAGTTTGATTTGATGCATTACATTCACGATCCTATGTTACAACTGTTGCTGCTTTCTCTCTTTGTTGTGATTTTTTTTACAATTACATAACATACATACATACATACATACATATGCATATAAATGTGCATATATATACGGTATACATACATACATCTATGGCTTCAAAATAAATGCATATGTTTGAGTGTGCCAATGTAAATTTTATCTATTAATTTAATAGTTGAAAAATTTTAGAAGTATAGTGTAAATTGTAACTACGTAAGTAGAAAAAAATAGTACTGCTAAATTGGCAAGTTAAGATTATGCGTAAGTCCTGCCTTCCCCTCCCATCGGCACGCTCTCTCTCTCTCTCTCTCTCTCTCTCTCTCTCTCTCTCTCTCTCTCTCTCTCTCTCTCTCTCTCTCTCTCTCTCTCTCTCTCTCTCATATCAATGCATTTTACATATTATTTATATAATGATCTGCTTACGACTTGGCGACCCACTGAGCAAAAGCTTGCGACCCAGTATTGGGTCGCGACCCATACTTTGAAGAACTCTGGTATAGATAGATCGAAAGATAAATCTAGTAAGATATAGATAGATAATATACACTACCCGGTAGATAAATAGTTAGATAGATAGATCAAAAGACCGATAAATGGGAAGATTGACACAAAGTGACGAATAAGAATTGAAACACAGGAATATACAGTTAAGTGATAATGAGGTATAGACAGGTAGATAAAGAGTAATATAGACTGACTGACTTAAGAAAAACAGACAGACAAACAGAAAAACAGATAGATAAATGAATAAATGAATGGATATAAGAACACAATAAAAAGGTGTCTAGGTCCATCCGTGTGTAGATAGATAGATATATTAGTAAAGATTCGTTTTATCGCCCTTGCCAAATCTCTCCTACTACCTTATGAGGGACTAATCTTTTGTCATACATGTCTTCTACTGACCTTCAAACCTCTTGGCAAGCTTTTAGTTACTTTGTTTAATATGACGGACAAAAATGATCTAATAAGAATAAATAGGTGCAACTCCGCCATCGCCATCAGCACAGTCGGAGACCGCGGGCCAAGCCCTTCCTCACGTGCAGCAGCCAAGCTAGGTTAGATTAAGGTTTGGTTTAGTTAATTTAAAATAAAAGCTAAACTAAACAAAACTTAACCTTAACCTGACCTACCCTGGTTGCTGTCCGTAAGGAAGGGCTAGGACTGGGAGAGGAGCCCGCGAATATTTTTTTCCAAACAGGTTTGCAAACTTTCGGTTGCGGTTAGGTTAGGTTAGGTTCACGTTCAAAATTAAACAGGTAACTTTGTGTGGGAATCACAATGAGGGTATTTTCAAGAAAATCATGTTAGTTTCGGAGCTACAGCCAAGCGTAGAGGGCCGCCCGCCCGCCCGCCAGTGCAAACTCGTTTGGGAAAAAATTTCCGCCCGTCCCGCGGTCTAGACTGCGCTAATGGCGACGGGGGAGTAGCACCTTATTTATTCTTATTAGTTCATTTTGTCCGTGATTTTGACCAAAGTATCAGCTTGCCAAGAGGTTTGAGGGTTAGTATAATAGCAGACGTGTATAACAAAAGTTTAGTCCCTCATAAGGCAGCGAGATAAGGCAGGGGCGATAAAACGAATCTTTACCGATATAATGATGGATGGAAATAATAGATACGAAAGACAGATAAATACATGGACAAACATCAAGAATAGAATAATCAGGTGGCAAAGAAGACAAAATCTTTAACAGTTTACCTTAACATAGCCATCCTCTTGCTTAGATACATAGAAGAAAATGAAATAACATGTGCTAGACTTAACCATAACACTACTGACGACGGGTTTTATAAAATGATTTTTTGTTTTTGTTTTTTTGAAGAATTTCGTCAGTTTTCGACGCAGCTGAGATGGATCTCCACTGTAACCAGACAGCTCTCTCTCAGACTACCCCTAGAGAGCTGTCTGCTGGTGCTTATAGTGTTGGCCGAAGCCAGCACCCCGGGAGGCGGGTTACAAACCCCCGGCTAACACCCGGTACCCATTCACTGTTGGGTGGACAGGGGCTCGGGTTTTAAGGAAACAGCCCAATTGTTTCCGCTCCGCCCGGGGATCGAACCCGGGACTTCTCGGTTGTGAACCGAGCGTGCTACCCCTACATTACGGAGTACGATTACATAGCTTAGTAACGTACAGTACTGCTTTATCCTAGTAGCACATGTAGCACATGCTAGGTACGGGCCCGCGCTTCAGGGGTCCCGGGGATGTGTACATTTTTTTATGTGTTACCCTCAAGCCTCAGGCAACACTGAGCTGAGACAAAATATTTATTTACCAGATTTTTAATATTAGATCATATTCATATCCATCTTTTTTTCTTCTTCTTCTTTCTGTTTAACGTCCGTATTTCCCATAATATTCAATGAGGTTAGACGGCCGATGAATCGATGATACGCCTCCAACTATCTCTATCCGTTGCATTAACTTCTTCAATGCTCAATGCTGCCAGACCCTCTTCAACACACTCTGCCTCAATGTTTTCCTTGGCCTGCCCGGTGGACGGCGACCTGGAACTTCCACTTTAACAGCTCTCCCCAATGCCTCACAAGTCACAACCTTCTCTCCTTTTCACATGCCCAAACCACTTCAATCGCCTTACTCTCAGCACTATACTCAGATCCTTCAATCCACATTTTCTTGCCATCTCTTCACTGGACACTTCATTTCTCCATGTGATCCCAGTCATATAAGAACATAAAAAATAAGGAAGCTACAAGAGGTCATGAGACCTACACGTGGTAGTTCTTGTTACTTAATACTTTCTACTTCCACCTTTCATTCCCACCCATGAAAAATTATCTTGCCTCCTTCTAAAATTCCCTATTGACTCCGCACTAACTACCTGACGACGACGAAGATGAGTCCATTCCAATCATTTACCACCCAATTTTGTGTATAAGTTTTTTCCCTATTTCCTTTTCAAATCTACGCTTTTCCAGTGTGAATCCGTTACTTGTTGCTCTACCCTGATTACAAGCCTCAAGAACTTTTCCTACATCTCCTTTACCGTATCCCTTTTGTAATGCCGGGAAATTCGGAGAGAAAGGATGGAAATTCCCATCATACGATTCCCGGGTTATGTATATGAAAGAAGGAAGGTTTCAATAACCGTATGTTTGGTCTGGGACAAGTTGTCGCCTAGGTCCAGTATATGGGGGAACCGGTTATTTTTATTATACTAAGGCCATTCAAATCTTTTCTGTTCTCGCACTATTTATCTTTCATCCGTCTTTCTTTCTCTCTCCCACTTCTATCTTCCCCCCCCCATTCTCCCCCCCATACACCCGGAGCACGAGTCCTAATGTGTGGGACATTTATTTCGCGACCGTCAATAACTGGTAGAGTCAAAACTTCTCATCCTCCCCTCATCCTCCTGACAGATCGAGGAACACTCTTAGATTCTTAATGTCCTTAAAAACAGACACAATAGTGTCGGGTTACGTTTATAAATGGGTGGGTTAGTCGAGTTATTCGCTAAATTAAAAGTCGACCAAATTTATGTTACGACTCCATATACCTCGTCACTCTGGAAAACACGTTCGTAGGCTTGACCGAAAGGGAGAACAACTCTCCCCGGATATTAGAATAAATTTATTAAATTCTTCTATATCAAATTAAAAGAACTGCCTCATAGGCAGCCATTTCATATGTATACTTGCTTCGTTAGCTAATTAGAGTCATTCGAAGTTTTATACTCCCTTCAGGGGAAACCTTTCATAAGGATCCGAACATTTCTTTTTCCCGCGTTTCTTCCCAAACCCTCCCTCTGAACCAGGCTGATCATCAGTCTCTCACTCACTTCCCTCAAGGTAAGACATACAATAAATCCCCCCTATCTCCCCCCCCTTGTTATAGTATATCTATTTATATATATATATATATATATATATATATATATATATATATATATATATACCGTTGTTTAGTGTTCATTAACGCATAGGTAGCTTGTCATGGCCTTACAAGTGTTATTAATGAGTTTCTCACTCACTTCCCTCAAGGCTCTGGCGAATGTCTCCGTCGGGAAAGAAATCAAGCCACATGGTACAGTGAAACACAAACAAATCCATTATTCTTACATTTTCTCTCCCCTATATATATTCCATGTATACCTATAGTGCTCAGTTTGTATGGACATAAATGGTAGTTCTAAGAATATAAGTCAGTGAGGTAGGTTATGCTCTTTAGAGCTTCCCTTCGCCAAATTAGAGTTATACATGTACCTAAGTTCTCAAACAAGAGAAATAATTTTTCGTGGTGAATAAACCGGATGATGTTTAAAGTATAGCTTCTTGTGTTTCTTGCAAAAACCCCAGGTGACTATTCCCTTGTTATGGAAATATTTCCCCACGTCTCAAAAAGAGTTTCAGACTGACTCGGTGTACTAATAAAGTACCCCCCCCCCCACGACTACCAAAAATCCTCATATAGTAAATCGTGTTCAGGGAGTAAACCATAGGACTACTCGCCTGGACTGGTGGCAGCACTTCCCCTTACTAAACCCTAAGTTCATCCCAATTCAGTTGTGACGAGGAGAATTTATTCGTCAATGGAGAATTATCTCAATTAATATCATTAAAAAACCAGATACCAGTACAGTAAAAACCCTGGCATCACACTTTAACCACTTAAAAACTTCTATCAGATCGCCTCTTACTCTACGCCTCTCGAGTGAGTATAAATTCAATAGCTTCAATCTCCTCTCATAACTAAAGTTACGCATTCCCTGTATCATTTTGGTCATCCTTCTCTGTACTGATTCTAACAAGGCTATATCCATCCTGTTATACGGAGACCAAAACTGAACCACATAGTCTAGGTGAAGTCTGACTAGAGCCAAATAAAGCTTTAGAATAACCTCAGCACTTCTACTTTTAACGCTACCTACTGGTAATGAATCCTAAAACTCTATTAGCTCGATTTCTAGCCTCAATACCTAACCTAGATCTAACCTAATTTAACCGAACTGAATCAATAGATCCTAACCTAATCTAACCGATCCAAAACTAACCTAACCTAATCTAAACTAACGTACCTGAATATAAAAAATATATTGCACAAAAAAAAACCATACAGGCATACATTATATGATGCCACACATCCACTTGGTATGGTAAGATAACCCACTAAAGAAACGGCAATAAACGTAATAACTACCTAATTGATTACCTGGGCGTTGGCGGGGTGTGGTAAGACCGTGAGGAGGAGAGAGGAGCGCGGCCGCCAAGGTAAACACCCTCAGCTGGACGGCGTGCCATGGGTGTATTGTATTTGACTGTTTATACCTACTCACTCCCTTACTTACCTCAAAGTATAAAAATGAGAGAGAGAGAGAGAGAGAGAGAGGAGAGAGAGAGAGAGAAAGAGAGAGAGAGAGAGAGAAGAGAGAGAGAGAGAGAGAAGAGAGAGAGAGAGAGAGAGAGAGAGGGGAGAGCGAGAGAGCGAGAGAGCGAGAAGAGGAGAGAGAGAGAGAGAGAGAGAGAGAGAGAAGAGAGTAGGAGAGAGAGAGGAGAGAGAGAGAGAGGAGAGAGAGAGAGAGACTGCGAACGTGATAGATGCCATGCACCAACCGTCAACTTGGTGACATCACGGCCTGAGGAAGACGGTGACAAGTCAAGTTTGCTGCCGAGAAGACCCAGGCCATGGTTGTATCACGTTCGAGGGAGGACCCCAGGCTACTCGAGGGGAAGCTGAAGTTTGGGGACGATACCCTTGCTATCAAGAACTCCATCAACATCCTGGGGGTGGAGGTTGACTCCAGGCTCAGCTTTGACCGCCACCTGGAGACAGTGGCGCGTCGAGCCTCCCTGAGGGTGATTCTCCTGCGCCGAGTAAGGCACCTGCTCGACGCTGACGGCCTCATGCGGCTGTACAAGGCCCAAGTGAGGCCCGTCATGGAGTACAGTCCTCTCACCTGGATGAGTAGTGCTCAGTGCCACCTGTCACTGCTGGACAAAGTGCAGAGGCGTGCTGAGCGCCTCATACACCCAACCGACGACCAATATCACATGGAACGTCGCCCGCGGCAACAGTGGCAGCAGCAGCAACGACGACAACAACAACAACATCAACTGCAGCTCCAACAACACCAGCAACAACAACAACAACGACTACAGCAGGAGCAGTGGCGAGATGATCCCCGCTCCCAGCTGGACAGCCTGGGGCACCGGAGGAGAGTCGGTGCCCTCACAGTGTTGCACAAGGCCCAGGTGCAACACTCTTCCCACCTTGCAGGACTTCGGGTCCCGTGGAGGAGGTCAGAGCGCGCTACGAGGACGGTAGGGTCAAGTGATCTCCTCCTCGAGGACCCGAGGACCCACACCGTGATGGGACAGCGAGCCTTTACTTGGGCCACGGCGACACTGTGGAACACCTTCACAGTTGAGGTGGATGTCGTGGCCATGAACACCCAGCAGGTGAAGGTGGCGACCCACAGATGGTGCCGCTTACATCCGCCTTAGTGCCCGTAAGGCGTGACACAGTGTCGTGTCAATAGTGACACACATTGACACAGTGACACAGTGACATACAGTGTACGTGTCAATAGTGCGCCTGACAAGTGCCTGTGACGGACAGTGACCCTCACCCTGTAACATTATATTCATTATATACTTAGTTATTATCCTATAAGGCATAGCTTTCGGATAGATGTCCCCGGGACAGGGGACATCTTTAGTTTCTGCCACTCATTGCCTTCACCAACCTCTTTGCTATTTGTAGCCCCATGTCAACCATGATATCAGTTGTTTAAATAAAAAATAAAGAGAGAGAGAGAGAGAGAGAGAGAGAGAGAGAGAGAGAGAGAGAGAGAGAGAGAGAGAGAGAGAGAGAGAGAGAGAGAGAGAGAGAGAGAGAGAGAGAGAGAGAGAGAGAGAGAGAGAGAGAGAGAGAGAGAGAGAGAAGTCCAACAGAATTCAGAAAAAATTAAGCTCAGTTTAATTCAAAAGAAGAAGAAATCCAAACCCAACAGAACGGAGGTCAAAAGAAGAGGAAGAAGCAGCTACAGGGGAGCCGATGGCCGACCAGGAGAAAAATAGACAAAATGGGTTATTTCTCCGTTATACTTGGCCTTTCCCTGACAGAAGGATCCTCCCTTGTCCTTGAGGCTGAGAAGCACCTTTGTGGTACCTATGGTGGGCACTTTCAGCATGATCCTGCTTGGTAAGGGACTACAATGGGTGACCTTTTGAATTTTCTTGATAGATTTACCCTGATTTATATAAATATAAGCCTTTAGATCAAGTTCTTATTGGTAATGAAGCTATTAATTGCTAGTTAAGTTAGTATTTGTTAAGTTCTGGCAATTTCCCAAGTGTCAGTTAAGTTTATTGTTATGTTACTGATGGTTAGTAAGTGTTTGGTAAGTTATTCAGGGAAATATTATCAATATTGCCGTTTCCTATTTTTTTTTTTTCAATCTTCCATATGATAGTGATTTGGTTCCTTTGAGTGTTTTGAGGCCTCATTTGTTGTGCAAATGAATAATAACTATAATATGACCATGACAATCTTGACCCCGGATAGAGGCTATGAAGATCAAGGAAAATGTGGGTAAACAAATTAATAAATGAAGAAAAATAGGCAAATAGAACCTAACCTAACCTAAAAAAAGTGATTAAAATGAAAAATAGGTGAATAGAACCTAACCTAACCTAACTTTACGTACCTGAATTGAAAAGAAAATCATTGCACAAAAAACCATACATACATAAAGTATATAGGCATACACTATACGCTGCCACAAATCCACTGGGTATGGTAAGATTGCCCGCTAAAGAAACGGCAATAAAAGTAATAAATACCAACTTTTCATTTCTATTTCATATTTATCGCCATGTGTTTTCTATCGCTACAGCGTTAAAAATAATATCATGGACTCCCTTGACTCGCCTGGCACGTCTGAGTCACCTACACAGGGCACATGTGCCTGTGTGATGGGGGCAGGGTTCGTGTCCCGCTAGTCCTGGCAGGCGGGAAACCATGGTGATGAAGTGATCGGAGTCCTGCCTGACCATGTGAGGACCGAGCATCTAATACTAAGGCTAATGTTCTCTCTCTCTCTCTCTCTCTCTCTCTCTCTCTCTCTCTCTCTCTCTCTCTCTCTCTCTCTCTCTCTCTCTAACGAAGATATTAAAGTTCAGGAAAAGTGGTTAATTGACACCTATTTCAGCCGAATTCATTCTTTGGTACTAAATTGATTGGTGAATCTGTCATATAGGCTTGTAAAATGTTTACTCCACGAATGGGGGCAAGGTCTAGAGTGCATATAGGCTTGTAAAATGTTTACTCCACGAATGGGGGCAAGGTCTAGAGTGCATATAGCAAAGGTGGGCATCGCAATTTTTTTTCCAATTCTGCAATCGCAATTCCGCAATTCCGACCTGCACCAGTCCGCAATCGCAATTCCGCAATTTTTTTCAGATAGGTCTTTTCGCAATCGCAATTCCGCAATTCCGCAAACTAATTTTGACATACAATTAAAACAAAACACCTACAATTAAAACAAAAAATGTTTCTTGACTCTTAAACACCTACAATTAAAACAAAAAAGATCTCTAGACTCTTTATTAGTGTTTAATACTTCTGTATTCCTATTCTGTTTCTGTCTATACTTGTTACTTGTCCTTCACAATTAAGTCTTTGTCTCTTTTAGTGTTTTTCTTTACTTTTACACTTCACAGTCTACTGGCTAGTAATCACTAATCTAAGTAATCTACTAATCTTCCTCTTCCTCTTCCTCTTCCTCCTCCTCCTCCTCCTCCTCCCACTTCTTCTGGTTCAGCATGTGGAGGTTGGCAACTAATCACACACACGGCCAGCGTACACGCTCTCAATCCCAAGTTCCAGCACGCGCTGACTGAGTGACTGTGCTACACTTGGCAAGTTGGCAGTTGGCAGTGTCGTCTCCACAATATTTGGTGGGAACTTATGTTCACGCGGGCACCTGCCACTTTGAAGGTGGTGACCGTCACAGTTATTGCGATTGCGTTTCAAAATTTTGGCGGTCAGCAACCCGCAATTCTGCATTTTTTTCAGGCATCCGTAATTGCGCAACCGAATTACCCATTCCGCAAGTTATTGCGATTGCGTTTCAAAATTTTGGCAGTCCGCAATTCGCAATTCCGCAATTTTTTCAGGCATCCGTAATTGCGCAATTCCGCAACCGAATTACCATTCCACAAGTTGCGGAATTGCGGACCAAAATTTCGGAATGCCCACCTTTGGCATATAGGCTCGTAAAATGTTTACTCCACGAATGGGGGCAGGGTCTAGAGTGCATATTGGCTTGTAAAATGTTTACTCCACGAATGGGGGCAAGGTCTAGAGTGCATATTGGCTTGTAAAATGTTTACTCCACGAATGGGGGCAAGGTCTAGAGTGCATATTGGCTTGTAAAATGTTTACTCCACGAATAGGGGCAAGGTCTAGAGTGCATATAGGCTTGTAAATGTCACTTTGTTGTTCTTGTTTTTAAGTAATCTTAAAGTAATCGTCCAGACCCATTTTTTTTTTGCCTAATTATGTTGAATGTACATTCAAAACACCTAATCCACCAAAAATAATTGATTTCCAAGCCTTATTTCCGTAAAAACACGACTTTTGTAAAAAGCGCGCGAAAAAAAAAATCTTCCCTCCAACAGGGCTAAGACTGTTATTGATGACGTCAGAACAGGGACTACCGCAGACACTCTGTCTGACACCTGTCGGCAAATGTTATGATGAGCGATTGTACTTCGGTGTCAGACAGTGAATCTGTCGCTGTGACCGACACCCTTCCCACACACACGCCTGCACACACGCCTCCTTCCCACACACACGCCTGCGCACCAACACCCTTCCTGCACACACACACACACACACCAACACGTGTGTGGAGGGCGTGTGTGTGGGAAGGAGGCGTGTGTGCAGGCGTGTGTGTAAGAAGGGTGTCGGTGTGCAGACGTGTGTGTGGGAAGGAGGCGTGTGTGCAGGCGTGTGTGTGGGAAGGGTGTCGGTGTGCAGGCGTGTGTGTGGGAAGAAAGCGTGTGTGTGGGAAGGAGGCGTGTGTGCAGGCGTGTGTGTGGGAAGGAGGCGTGTGTGTGGGAAGGGTGTCGGTGTGCAGGCGTGTGTGTGGGAAGGAAGCGTGTCTGCAGGCGTGTGTGTGGGAAGGAGGCGTGTGTGTGGGAAGGATGCGTGTATGTAGGCGTGTGTGTGGGAAGGAGGCGTGTGTGCAGGCGTGTGTGTGGGAAGGAGGCGTGTGTGTGGGAAAGAGGCGTGTGTGCAGGCGTGTGTGTGGGAAAGAGGCATGTGTGCAGGGGTGTGTGGGGGAAGGAGGCGTGTGGGAAGAAGGCGTGTATGAAGGCGTGTGTTTGGGAAGGAGGCGTGTGTGCAGGCGTATGTGTGGGAAGGAGGCGTATATGTAGGCGTGTGTGTGGGAAGGAGGCGTGTGTGCAGGCGTGTGTGTGGGAAGGGTGTCGGTGTGCAGGCGTGTGTGTGGGAAGGAAGCATGCTGCACCCATAAAGGATGCATGCATGTGGCATATAGCAAAAAAAATCTATCAGAAACACCCAAATATCTTCAAGTACTATATTTATCTGTGTTTACGTGCCTCTGATCAGCGCGCGGGAAGAGGAGCCTCCCTGATGCTACATCACCGAGCCTGAGCCTGAGCGTCTGCAAACCTTGAGGAGTGTTTTGAGAACTCGGGGAATTTGCAGATTTTGATTGCGGATTATTTAAAAACGGCTGACTGGATACAAAAAGTGACGACGTATTGTTGATATACTCGTTAATGGCTATGATTTGATTGCATTAAATCAGGAATGATGAAATGGTCTGGACGATTACTTTAAGTAATCTTAAGCAATCTTAAGGTAATCTTATGTAATCTTATGTAATCTCATGCAATCTTAAGTAATCTTAAGTCATCTTAAGTAATCTTAATCTTAAGTAATTGTTCAAGGGAGCGGAGCGAGCTTGGACAATTACTTAAGTTGTTGTTAAGTTTCTAATCAACAATTAGTAAATTTCTCTGATTAAATAAATACCATTTATGGTTTTAAAACAACAAATTACAATTTAGCCCTTTTCTTTTCTTTGTAAAAAGTAAAGAAAATCTAAGAAGGGGATGGTGAAGGTTAGGTTGGGTTAGGTCAGGTTGTAATAAAAGTATTTTAAGGTGAGGGTATTTAAAAAGTTGACTTTAGCCTGTGCGAGCTTGGACACGTTCCCCATCTTTAGTGTGGACGTCTATTTCCTAGTAATATACATGCCTAACGCTCAGTGAAGACCTTCCTAACCTAACTATACGATTAGATCTTATTAACTTCAATCAGCGAATCATAAGTGCTCTGTGAGGCGTTGATTTGACTATTCTTCATGTACTGAAATCTAGAATTTTGTTAGATATTTATGTGTATCACGAGTGTTTGATTCTATATTATAATAGTACTTAGTTAAGGGGAAGAATATAAGGATTTCTATTGGAAGAACGCAAGTGAGTCAGGCCTTTGCGCGCCGCTACACGCTCAATCGGTATGTAAAGGCCCGTCCAGACTAGGGCTCATGAGGCTGGCGGTGAGGCTGGCGGAGTTGAAAATCGAGGTTTTCAACACCGCGCGCGTCGTGAGGAGCGAATCCAACCCTTCCCGATTCGAGGGACGTGTTGTAGTTCCCCAGTGCTGCCCCAGTGATGGTATTATCAAACTACCAGATGAATAAGATGATATTTAGGAAGACTGAACATACCATCATCTTCACGAGACATTACTGCGTGTCATGAATATAAATAAATTACAGTATACTATAGCAAGAATAAGATAATGATACCAAAGCGAAATAGTGAATAAAAAAAAATTCCTCTCTCACCTTTTTTTATTCAACTCCTTGTTATTCATTTAATTTTGCTTGCATTGCATGTTTATTTACCGTCTCGGAAACAACACACTTTTCCGATTCTGACGGTATATGATACGTCTCAATGCAAAAATATTTAGGTGGTCAAAAATTGAAATGAACATCAATCAATCTTGTGACGGAGCGTCGCCTCCCTGCCATGGCGGTGAGGCACAGTCTGGACGCGCAGGTCGTATTTCAACACATCCACCAGCCTCACCGCCAGCCGCATGACCCCTAGTGTGGACAGGCCTTTAAGGAGCAACTTAACCAATACAACGACGATCACACACTGTCAGGGGTGAAGAGGCTCTTTCCTTTGTGTTAAATTACTTTCCTCTAAGTCATTTTTCCCTTAGCAAGCAAACGTGCGATGAATGACACTAACATTAAGACAAAGTAAAGGGCAGGGCGTGGGCGGGTGCGTCAAGTACTCTGAAGGACACTGTTAATCGGCGGGGCCTGGTATGGCTGCAAGGTGCCCGACAGCCGCTTTGTGCTCCCAGCCCGCCACCTGCTTCTTCATTTTTCTGACGTGCGAACCTGATGCGACCTGGGACCATGTAGGTATTACGTTTCCATCCCTACCACTCTCTTCCACCCTTAGCTCCATGCTTGGGACCCTGCCGCCTATACTGTGAGCTACACGAGCCTCGTTGGGGGCCTGAGAGAATGACTGCGGGGCAAAACACTGGTTGGAGGGCATTTGGGCAAGGTAGACTCTCCGGTGCCAGGCTAGTAATGTTTCGGGACAAGACTCATCACGGACGTCTCTGGCGCGATATTCAATCCTCTTTTCTCGCCATATATTCTGGCACCACTGACGCAGCTGTGTATCCTTCGTGCTATTCATGATGACACACGACACACCGATGACAACATAAACACTCGCCTCCTGGACAGCTATTCCTTTGATGCTTTGCTCGGCACCTCACTGGGTCTCTTCCTTTGCACGAAAAAAAAACTACATTCCATGAACGTGCTAATGTGCTAATCCTATAAACTCTAATACTCATTGGTGACCTTTCGCTTGAATCACGATAATTTCCTGTGCATCTTCATCAGGAAAGTTTTAATAGGGAACATGTGAAGTTACGGTGACCTGCCTTCACTTGGCTGGCAGAGGCGCTGCTATACTGCTCAACTCCCTCCTTGCTGCTGCTAATAATGGAACACTCGCACCTGATGGGATTACGTGGCGTCATGACAATACTGTCACGTAAACAATAGCCATGACAAGACAGGTTGTATTTGGATATTATTGATGCACGATGAATGTCCTGAGAATGTAGTGACCCATAATGTTGTATTAACTAGGATAACAAACTCCTCTTCCTTCGCTCATCTCGTCCCTACTCAACTTCTTCCCCCACCACCACCACCACCACCACCATGACCACCATGACCACCACCACCACCACCACGACCATGACCACCACGACCATCACCACCACCACCACCACCCATGACCACCATGACCACCACCACCACCACCACCATCACCACCACCTACCACCATGACCACCATGACCACCACCACCATGACCACCACACCACCACCACCACCACCACCACCACCATCACCACCACCACCACCACCATGACCACCATGACCACCACCACCATCACCACCACCACCACCACCACCACCATGACCACCACCACCATCACCACCACCACCACCACCACCACCACCACCACCACCATGACCACCACACCACCACACCACCACCCACCATCACCACCACCACCATCCACCACCACGCACCCCACCACCACCAACCACCCACCCACCACCACCACCACCCCACCACCACCCACCACCACCACCACCACCACACCACCACCACACCACCACCACTCACCACCCCACCACCACCACCACCACACCACCACCACACACCACCCCATCACCACCCCACCACCACACCACTCACCACCATCACCACCACCACCACCCACCACCACCCCCACCCACCCAACACACGCCAACGACACTGAGGGCAAGGAAGGCAGGAGACACAAGGGTTTCAGTTTCCCCTGCAAGGTCTCGCCTAATCATTTTTTTTCTTTTACCATTTACATTTTATTCAATTTTTTAATAAGTTTTCGTTTTCTATTCAAATTATATTTGCTTATCGGATTTAAATAAATTTTATACCATTTGTTATTTTTAATTGATTTGTTTTCGTCTAATTAAATGTTTGTCAATTCTATTCTACTTTTTCTAAAGTTATTTAATTGTATTAGTAAACCATTGGGATGTATGGTAGAAATATGATGTGACTGCAGGGGAAGCGTCCTTGAAGCCGGTAGTGGAAGCCAGGTCGGAGCGGCAGCATGGAGGTAGGTTGAGGTAGGTAGTACGTGGCGGAGCGGGTACACAGTCATGATAGTTTGTCTAACACCCTCTCAGGGGCGCCTGGTAGTGTAGACTTTCGTAGTTCGTGCGTGCGTGGAAGAGATATACACAGTTGCCGTATGTATATATTTACAAGTGTATATTTACAACTTGTATGGGAAGTTGCACAGGGAAGACGCAAGGGAGAAGCGTCAAGATGAAGCGACGGTACCGAGGCAAGTGAGATATATTGAGCGAGTGGTGGCGTGACCTGTCCCAGAGAACACATGACCGTAGGCGTAGGTGAACATGGTCGGGTTGCCATGCAGACGCCCTATAACGGGTCACCACTATATTTTTTGAAGTTGTTATTTTTTTGTTACATAATTTTTCCAATCTGAATCTATTTTTCTCATCTTATTTTAGTTTCATTCATATTTTCTTTTACATGGATATTAGTCTGCTCAAGAATATGAGCTCAGTGAACACGTGTTACTATTAAGAAGCGAAACAACAAAAACAACAGACAGGTGAGTTCAGGTCATCTGAGAGAATGACTTGTTCCGCACTGGTGATGATGATGATGATGATGATGAAAGTAATGGTGATGATAATGGTGAAAATAATGGTGATAAGAGCATATTGATGAAAATAATAAAGGTAAAGATACATACCCTATGCTGCACGTGTCCTCGGTGCTCATCTCCGTGGCATTAGCCTTTGAGCCTGTGGTGTGTGAAGAACCCGTTACCTCAGACCACAGGACTAGTGTGACATCCGGGTTACCAGAGTTACCTTCCCCAAGTTTCTCCAGGTACCCATTTATTAAACAACCCCCAAAGGGAGGATGAACAGCTGGGTTAGTCCGCAGACGGTCCTGACCTGGAATCGAACCAGGGCCCGCAGATTCGTAGCTAGGCGCGCTAGCCACTACACCACGGAGGCGCTATGAATAATGATGGTGATGATGAATAGTTTGATGATGAGTATGATGATGACGAGGAGGAAGAGGAGATCAGGTAGTAAAAGAAGAAGACAAAAATATGTATAAGAAAACAAATATGATGATTGATCTCAACTTACTAGCATCCCTTCTCCCTTCCCCTCGATCACAAAAACAATACAAATAAATAATTACAAAAAGAAATGTATGAAAACAACTCTACAACTGTTATTACTATTCTATTTCCTCAATACTCACTACTGGGTTTTTTCTCCTTGAAGTTAGTTTTTCCCTAATTGTTATCCCCACCCCATAAACCTTTTTTTCTTGTACAATATATCGCACAACGTAGGGAAATATCCGCAGTTTTATGCATTTTTCCTTCCTAAATTTAAGGAAAGCGTCTCCGGTGTGTAATTTCCACCTCTAGATGCATAATTCTTTACAATACAATTAATATATCAAAAAACACTTTTAAGTAACCTGTACACGAAGTTCTTTTTCTTTAATATTGGTCTTTGTACAACAATAGGCAAAGTCAGTACTGCATAATGTAAAAAGAACAATGAACAGCCACCTATTTCCCGTTCATTCACGTGATACAAAGATATTTACAAACCCGAATCTTTATATTTCCAACCGCGGCCCATTGTTTCCTTGCTGAGCAATGCAAAGTCATAAAGAAAAAAAATGAGAAAAAAAGATACACAAACACACGAAAATTTACAGATTCGTGCACTGATCTAGACATTCTCCAATTCATTAAGGCAAGTGAGCAGCGCATCTTGCGAGGATAAATCACAACTAAGTGTGAGTTAGTGAGCAAGGGAACGCTAAGCTGAGTCATGGCTGGAGTCTGATTTGTGGCAGAAGCGTAATAAATGTGCCAAGTGATCCGTGAGCAAAATACAATGATTAAACTTTACTCATAATCATCCTACCTTTCTGGGGAGCCGACCGCGAATCGCCAATTAACCTGCAGAGCCCATTGTGGTCGAGGGTTTTTAGCAAGTTTGTTTTTACATAGGTTAAATCCTCGGTTTCCATGCCTTGTGGTCGCTGTTCTTTCGAGCCGGTTAAAAACTAATGATAAAAGAGGCACGTGTCAGGTTATACATGTGGAAAGGAACACTCTCTGTTGCCGTGAGTGGGCGCCCTGCTATTTAGAGGCTTAGATAGTTGGGTTGGATAGGATGGGTGGATAGATAGGATAGGTTGGGTTGGATGGTTGGGTGGGTGGGTGGATAGAGGACTGTTAGGGGAGGATGGAGGAGTGTACAGCGACTGGAAGCAAGACAGATATTAACTTTGCTTTGCTTGCGCTCCATCATTTCGCTTTTACGCAGTAACTTGACACTCAAATCGTAAAATTAGCATGAAAACTGACATCACATATTTACAAAAAGAAAATATTGAGGTCTTAAAAAGGGGGATAAAAATGACTACGTTTAACTAGAATTTAAGGAAATGAAATAATAATGGACTAACAGGACGTATAGAACAAAAATAGGAGAAAAATGAACGCCGGTTAGAGGAAAATATTTTAGGGAGAAAAATATATATAAGTTCAAACAAGTTCCAAGATTGGTTCCCGGAGGCTTGGCGTATTATTTTTTCTGCAAACTTTTTCGAGACCAAGAAATTTTGTAGCCAAGAGGGAACAAGGAAGAGGCTTAAGACCTGAAGGAGGAAGAGGAGAAGAAAAAATAGATGCAGAAGAGAAAAACCAGGATGAGGAGGACAAGAAAAAACAGGTTAAAGAAGGAAAGGAAGAGAAGGGCGAGTATTTATGTAAAAGAGGCTCAGGAAAGAAAGTGAAAGGAAAAGATGGAAGGGCGAGATAGTGAAAGAAATGCAGAGAAGGATGAAAGAAGGCGACATAAGGTGGCGATTAAGAAGAAAATAGATAGAATAGAGAAAACATTGATGATGATAAGAGAGAGAGAGAGAGAGAGAGAGAGAGAGAGAGAGAGAGAGAGAGAGAGAGAGAGAGAGAGAGAGAGAGAGAGAGAGAGAGAGAGAGAGAGAGAGAGAGAGAGAGAGAGAGAGAGAGAGAGAGAGAGAGAGAGAGAGAGAGAGAGAGAGAGAGAGAGAGAGAGAGAGAGAGAGAGAGAGAGAGAGAGAGAGAGAGAGAGAGAGAGAGAGAGAGAGAGAGAGAGAGAGAGAGAGAGAGATTAGAATAATAAATGAGGAAAGTTAAGAATAAAGCTCATTGGCCAGAACAAAGATGAAGAGAAAACAGGGAATAAATTGGAAGGGGAAACGAGAAAGCGAACACCTTTCTCTAAGACCACACTCATGCACTCCAACACAGCGCGCACCTGCCCACGCAAGCAAATGAGTCTGTTCATGAGGCAACGAACACAGGAGCAGATAGAGAAACCGTGTGTGTGTGTGTGTGTGTGTGTGTGTGTGTGTGTGTGTGTGTGTGTGGTGTGTGTGTGTGTGTGTGTGTGTGTGTGTGTGTGTGTGTGTGTGTGTGTGTGTGTTACTTGGTCTTGTCGTGGCTGGTGCGTGCAGTTTGATGTGTTGGGCTTGGAGTGTTATTACGAGTGTTTGTGGGGCTGCTGGGTGCACCTTTGCTTGGGGTGTGCTGTTGTGTCAGTGTGGGGGTCGGTGTGATTCGTGTCCAGATGGTGAGGCGTCGTTGTGTGTGGGTGTGTGTGTGTGTGTGTGTGTGTGTGTGTGTGTGTGTGTGTGTGTGTGTGTGTGTGTGTGTGTTGTGTGTTGTGTGTGTGTGTGTGTGTGTGTGTGTGTGTGTGTGTGTGTGTACACATTTCAGAAGATCCTTGCATAAAAAAAACATTTGAGGGTCTCCGCGTCCAAAGGGGGTCATTTGCCAGCCTGGCCTGTTTGGAAATACATTATTTACAGTGCCGGAAGGGGGTCATCTCCATATCCAACTGCTAGAGGAAGGGTTAAAATAGTGTTACATGGTGCTGACAACAAACCGGCCGGGCTAGCGCTGACTCCCTTTATACACGGAGGCCCGCATTTAATTATACCGAAAATCACTCATAGTTCTTTACAAACAACTATATATATATATAATATATATATATATATATATATATATTATATATATATATATATATATATATATTATATATACCTTATGTAGCCTCCACTAGCGTAAATATCAATAGAACAACATAATAACTAAAACAATAACAGCAATAGTGAAAAAAACAACAAAAAAGTTTTCCTTAAGTGTGTCACTAGTGCTACTTTACCTATCACTGCGTGTAAGGATACACGGTCGTCCCCTTCTTGTGGGTCTCTTGAGTGGAGTTACAAGGAACAACTTCACTCATTAAGGAGCTTTGCGTGCCTGTCTTCTTCCATCCCTGGCCCCTCCCCCCCCTCTCTCTCTCTCTCCAATCATTCTTATGCTTGAACTACTGTGAAATACGTGTCTATCTTAGTTACTATGATTCTCCTCTCTCTCTCTCTCTCTCTCTCTCTCTCTCTCTCTCTCTCTCTCTCTCTCTCTCTCTCTCTCTCTCTCTCTCTCTCTCTCTCTCTCTCTCTCTCTCTCTCTCTCTCTCCCATGCAAACTTTGACACTCAAAAACTTTTGCTCTTCGTTTCATCATTATTATTTTCGTCACTTCCCCCTCCACACACATGCACACAATCTCTCTCTCTCTCTCTCTCTCTCTCTCTCTCTCTCTCTCTCTCTCTCTCTCTCTCTCTCTCTCTCTCTCTCTCTCTCTCTCTCTCTCTCTCTCACTTTGACATCATATTCATTCGACGGATTTTTTCTTACTCTCTTTTCTTTCCATCTTTTTTTGTCTGTCATTGTCTGATTGGTTTTGTTACTTTTTTTCGCATATTCCTTTTATTCGTCATTTAATTACTCTTGGTGTCCTCCTCCTCCTCCTCCTCCTCCTCCTCCTCCTCCTCCTACTCCTCCTCCTCCTCCACAGAGATATGAGACAGAGGGAAACGCAATGAGAGATAAAAAATTGGCGATAAGGTATAGTGATGCAGAGAAGGGATTTTGAGGGTGGAGAGAGAGTTGTGTGACGCAAGTTGATGGAGCAAAAAATGCTACAGTGTAAGAGCGACGTAACGTAACATTTATGCGGGAATACTAATTGGGTGACTGTGATTGGCTGAATGCATGACAAGCGTACGCAGGGCCAATATATTTAGTGTCTTTTCATCTATTCATTCATTTATCATTTACTCACTTGGCTATTTGATTCCCTTTACTATATTAATTATAATGGAGACAGTGGAATGAAAAGAGGAATGTGTGGTAACCATACACGACATCGGAACGAGAAAGAAACAACGAAAATCAAGAGAAGAGAAATAAGGAAAATACAGGAAGGAAGAAAAATGGATAATTCACAGAAACACAACAGCTCCAGTTAGTTATCTATGACTCATAGATTATGAGAGACACAGAGTAAGATTATCAGACACACAAGTTTATCAAACATACACAAATTAGTAGCTAGCCATCAAGACAGGACAATGGCTCATTTTATGACTCACACGCGGATGCTTTATACGTTGTAGAACAAGATGACAAGGCTAGACTCCACCTAATGGGCGTGACCTATATGTAAGTCACCAATGATTGTAATCCTGACAGAACTAAGATGTGAGGACACATCTAATGGGCGTGACTCAGATAGGAACAACCAATAATTGTATGCAGGGAAGGCACCTTACAGTAGGAGAGAGTTGTCACTCAAGAAATCTAATAAAATATATAAGGGAGGACACAAGAGAAGAGGCATACATTTTCTGAGAGAGATTCTCAGAAAGACCACTCTGAGGCCATGGTCACATTTTTAATGGTAAGGGAACCCTACGTACTGTAATGGAGAATCATTCACGTTTTCAAAGCAGCTTTTAATATTGTTATAATATTATGATGTTATAAGATGTTATAAAATGTGATGTGATATTATAGGCATATGTAGATACTATTATAGGAAGTGTTAAGTATTGTGAATATTGAATGGAAGGAGAAAAGTTATGTTAATCAGAATTAGTAAACTCAGAAAATACAATCGTGTTCAATTTTGAACCCCGAAGCCTTGACTTAGACAGGGAATACAAAAAAACGTGTAACCTTGCAACCACGACAAATGGTGGCAGCGGTGGTAATTATTGATTGTTGCAAGGCTAGTTGGGATGAAATGTCGATTGATTTGTTATTGCAAGGATAAGTGAACTGAAATTGTGGATTGAGTGATGCGTTGGTGGAATATATTGATGCATAGGTTGATAGAAGGATAGGATTCATGTGTTGTAAGGAGATGTTGCACTGGATGTCATGTCATACTGTATATGAAAGGATATAAATAACTGATTAGTGCAAATAAAAAATTGAGGAAGATTGGTTCAAATGTTATGGGAGTAAACCGTAGAGTTATCAAATGTTATGGGGTAAACTGTAGACTGTAGAGTTATCCAGATATTATGGTTTGAACCGTAGAGTTATCTGGACGAAAAACATTGTGCATCGAATCCAAGATCATATAGCGTCGCCTAGAAATCAATAGAGTCCTGCGTTAACCAACCCTGTTTCTACAATGCCACACTTTCCTGCTTCTCTCATGTCAAATACCAGCCCTCTATGTATAAGTAGTGAAGAAATAGCCGAGACTATAACTGATAATGTTAAATAATTTCGTGAAAGTCATCGAGTTGCCTTATTTTTTGCGGAGGAGAGGAAATAAGTCAGTCTGCACCAAACTTGAAATGCATAACAAGTGCTCGGATAAAGGATTTAGAAAACAGGACCCAGACGAACTGGACAGATGAAAGTAGAGTTGAGTTAAGAAGTAATATGTTCGATAGCGCGTACACCCATATCACACACTATGCCTCTAAATATCGGCACAATTGGGAAGAAGTATAGAAAATTTCCTTGAAATTTATCCTGAGGAGAGATCACTCCCAAGTTTGATGAGTGAGTTATCATCTGTGACACGCCAGCCAAGAGAAACGCTTACCGAGCTGTTTATTATAATTGAAGGCATTGTAGAAAATTTAGAGGCCATGAAGTCAGCAGGCAGAGAAGTATACAATGATATATTTGTCTCGATACTTATAACAGCACCGCCAAAAGATTTTGCGTATATTTTGTCAGAGGCAGACATGAAAAAATCCATGACAGAATAAAAAAAGCTCTTAAATATGCAGCTTCACATCCCAGCTTTCAGTTCATTGAGATAAAATAGGGTTATCCCTGATAGCTCCTGATAATAGTCCCTGTTAATTCAGTCACTTCACAGGAATCCTCAATTCATCGATCTCTAGCTGGCCGAAACCGAGTTCAGTGTCAAAGATGTGGCTTCACTAACTATACTACTCAAAACTGTCTGGCCATTGAATGTTTTAGATGTCATAAGTTTGGTCACATTGTTAAATCTTGCACGGTAAAACTCCCAGCATGGCACCGACCCTCAGTCACTTGCTTCACCTGTGACATGCACGGACACACAGCAGAGAATGTAGAAACACATCATACTCTACACAAAAAAAACCGTCAATGTACCCCCCAATAAGATCAGCAATGAATCGGTAGTTCTAGCGGCAGTCAATAGCAACACAGGGCATCTTATTCTAGAAATACAGGTAGAAGAAAAGGGTATATTAGCCTTACTTGACACAGGGGCAGGAATATCTATAATATATCGTGAAGCCATAAATAAATAGGAAACAAACCAATTTATCCAACTAGGAGCATTATTCGCAATGCCAGTGAGGATGTCATGTTAACTTCAGGAAAGATTAAGCTGAATCTAATCAATCAATCAATCATTGGGGGCATACGCCAGGGGTCACGTCGCCTCGCCAACCCGACGACGCCATTCCCGGGGGTCACCACGCACGCGTCCCATGCAGGCTCCCTTCCTATACCTAGCAACTCTCGACAGGAAACATCAACTTGCCCCAGCCACGAGCCTTGTGAAGTTTGAATTAGCGTAGAACTCTTAGCCGTAGAACTTAGCCGCTCTCTCTCTCTTTCTCTTTCTCTTTCTCTCTCTCTCTCTCTCTCTCTCTCTCTCTCTCTCTCTCTCTCTCTCTCTCTCTCTCTCTCTCTCTCTCTCTCTCTCTCTCTCTCTCTCTCTCTCTCTCTCTCTCTCTCTCTCTCTCTCTCAAGAAATCTCTATTAACATGTGAGCAAATAAAGTATATAATTTATACAGACGAGGAAATTCCAAACATCACTATGTATACATTTACTAACAAACAAGACTATTGACGAGATAGGAAAGACAAATAAATTCATGACAATTTTTTTTCCTGAATCACTTCAACCAAGAACTGTTGTTGAAGTAAATGTGCAAAGTGTGTATTTACTTAGTTGTATTTTTCCGGGCCTGAGCTACACTCCTATGGTCCAATCTCCATGTTTACATTTTATATTTTGTTTCATTCCTAAGTGGTTGCTGGCCAAAGCTGGGTTTTAGGATCATGGGTTTGCACCCTTTTATATAGTTACCCCCCCGCGGCAGGTGCCAGGCCACCACCCCGGGAGGCGGGACACATCCCTCAGCTAACACCCGGTACCAATTAACTACTGGGTGGACAGGAGTTCGGGTTTTAAGGAGACCGCCCATCTTTCTCCGCTCCACCCGGGGATCAAACCCGGGATTTCTTGGTTGTGAACCGAGCGTGCTAACCCTTATAACTACGGAGTACCTCGTGTGTGTGTGTGTGTGTGTGTGTGTGTGTGTGTGTGTGTGTGTGTGTGTGTGTGTGTGTGTGTTATTCACCCATGGTCTTGTCCACACGAGTCGGACTCGCGATTACCAGTTTTACCGTCCCGGTGCGAGCTCGGAGCTCATTATTACCGATCTTTGGGTAATAATAGTACCTCACACACCACACACCCCATCCCATTGCCTAAGAGGAACGGTAACCGCTCGAATTTGTCAGTGAAAATATCCTCGGGAGCAGTGAGGATTTGAACTGGCTACCACAGAATGGCAGTCCAGCGCGCTATCAACCTGACCATCGTGTGTGTGTGTGTGTGTGTGTGTGTGTGTGTGTGTGTGTGTGTGTGTGTGTGTGTGTGTGTGTGTGTGTGTGTGTGTGTGTGTGTGTGTGTGTGTGTGTGTGTGCGCGCGCGCGACGCGAGCGAGCGACAGTCGCTCGGTTAGGGATTATGACTAAAACATATTTTTTTTCGAATTTTAAAATTCCTGCTAAGTTAAGCGATGAGGTTCCATATGCTTATCATGTTAGTTATAGTTATTGTTCTTTTGTATGAAAATATTTCCCCCACCGAGGCACTTATATTGGTGAATTTTCACTATGTTATGGTGAGGTCCTCTATTTAACATTAAATTTTTATGAAAAAATCGTAATTTCAATGCAAGTTGTAACTGGCAAAGTCTTCGTTGGGTATATAGTTTTTCCAGGCGCACGACTATTTACGGTTACTCCAGTTTAAAGGTCCATAGTGGCGTTTGAATACCTGAGACTGTCAAGAGAGCGTACTAGCAAGGTTGTCATTTGTGTTATTTTTTCTCAGATATTTTCTATAGTGTTATTTTTTTTTTTTTTATGCATTGTGCAGTACGACATGTTGGGCGCTCCTTGGTCGTTCGTCACCCTCATGAGTTCAAAGTTCAAACCCAGCAGTTACTCCTAGTCAGTCATAGGGAGAAGTAGGACGGCCGTGTCACTGGCAATGATTTTGTATTTTCACCTGAGTTATTGCTTATCTACACCATAATAATAACTCTACAGGGGCCTTATCCGCCCATGTATGGAATATGTCTCACATGTTTGGGGAGGATCCACTCATACAGCTCTCCTAAACAGGGTTGAGTCCAAAGCTTTTCGTCTCATCAACTCCCCTCCTCTGACTGACTGTCTTCAATCTTTAAATCACCGACGCAATGTTGCTTCTCTTGCTCTCTTCTGCGTTATTTTCATGCTCACTGCTCTTCTGAACTTGCTAACTGCATGCCTCCCCCCCTCCCGCGGCCTCGCTGCACAAGACTTTCTACTCATTCTCATCCCTATTCTGTCCATCTTCCTAATGCATGAGTTAATCAGTATCTTTACTCTTTCATCCCTTTCACTGGTAAACTCTGGAACTCTCTTCATGTTTCTATTTTTCCGCTTTCCTATGACTTAAATCTTTTCAAAAGAAGAGTAACAAGACACCTCCCGAACTAAATTGGCTCACCCCTCTTTTTTATATTATTCTCTTACTGTCTTCTTTATAGGGACTGGCAAACTAAGCGGGATTTGTGTTACCCATTTTTTTGTGCCCTTGGCCAGTCCTTTGTGATGTAAAAAAAAAAAAAAAAAATAAAAAATAAAAAAATAAATAATAATAATAATAATAATAATAATGCATGAAAGGAAGGTCATAAAACGTTAACGAGTCCTACCATTCTAAGTTTTGAAGAACATTTTTGAAGAACAAGTAGGCCAAGTTTCATGGCTTCAGCACAGTAATGTCTGCATTTCATATGAATGCATTACAACAAAATCTAGGATATGTAGCTTAACGAGGTAGTGATTTGCACTTTTAACAACGATTTATATTTCTTGTATTTCAGCCTCATAGGAGAAATGTCATACTTCAGATCTAGTGACACAGTTAATAAGAATGCACGAAAATGGGCTTCAAATCTACCATTAGCCGTCCATACAAGGCGGCGTGACCTTCCTTGTGTTGAATGCTTGTCAATTTACACCAGGCTACCTCAAAAGCGACATATTTTGGGAAGATACCACACGTTACTGGCAGAAGAGAAATTGAAAAATACTAGAATTTAACGGATTGTGAATGAATTAAGTCAGTTGTGGGAAAAAGTCAGCTTTCCCACTCTTAGTCGGCAAGCCATAAATGCACGACTGACCAAACTTATAGGTTTGCATGAGAAGAACCAGAAAAGACCTGGAAGAAAGAAGAGACCGAAAAAAGACTTTTTGAATGATATAGACAGCATATTTGACACCACTAAAGTTGATGGTGCTTGGCTTTGTCGCGAGGATAAAGAGCATTATCACAAACAGAAGGAATCAGGTGGGAAGGTGGGATATACCACTCATAAGCCTGCACCAAATTCATCCGTGCATCCTTCAAAAAGACAGAGACATGTTCCATTACCACATGAGCAAATCGCTGCTATATCCAATACGGAAAATGAATCTGGCACTTCAAGCAACAATGTGAGCAGCGCAACAGAGTGCAGCTCTAATGATGAGCCAGAGCCAACCATGAGAAAGAAACCATCTGCGACATACCAGGCCACAAAATTGGTGACTCGTCAGTCTTTATCCACCAACAAAGCATCTAAAGTCTGTGCAAGTCTCGGAGAAGAAGGTGTGGCTCTTCCTACACCCACACAATCAGGTGTCTGGCGCGGAGTCGTCAGCTTTGCAGAAAAAATGAAGGATGAAATCAAATCTCTCCTGAAGGAAGAGAAGGACTTTTGTCTTCACTTTGATGGCAAAAGACTGTTAAAACATGAGTATCATGTAGTCTGCCTCAAAAGTGCAACTTGAGAGATTAAACTTGGAGTTGCACGGTGCAAAAGCGGATCTTCTCAGGATGCATATGATGCACTGGAGAAACTTACTGATGGATATGATGCCTGGTCAAGCATTAAAATAATCATATGTGACACAACTTCCGTAAACACTGGACGATTAAATGGCGTTGTTGTGAGAATACAGAGAACGATGGTTGGAAAAGGTTTAGAGATGCCTCAATACATTGGATGTCAGCATCACATATTGGACAGAATATTGAAACACGTTCTGGACTTCTACGTTTCTAAAACGTCGACCAAACCGAGTCTGAACTACAAGTTCATCGATGAACTGTTGGAAAACTACGAAGAACTACAAAGTGAGTACAAGACAGAAACAGAAATGGATGTGGACGAGAACCCCGGCTGGAGGGACGACTTCAAGTTCTTGTATGAACTCTGCAAGGCATTCCAGCATTGTAAGAAGCACGCTGCGTTCCCGGTCATCAAGTGGAGGAAGCTGCTTTCGCTACACAGTGCCCGATGGAACTCGAGGGCTATTTATACCCTCATTGCATACTTTCTACTGCCATCATGGCATGGCGCAATGTTTTGGAGCTTCCAGCATGCTTCATCGCTGAAAAGTGGCAAGAAGCCTGGTTCAGTGCTCAAAAATTCAAGGAGACAACCTATGACAACCTCCTCCTCGGCATCACAAAGTTGGGATGTGCCAGTGCCCTGAAGTGCTTGAAAACTCACTGGAGCAGGGCACCATCAGTGCTTGATGTACCTCGCTGGAATATGATTGCCGACAGGGCTGTGCAGGTGATGGAATAGCTGGGTGAAAAATGCAAAAAAGACAAGTATTTAGATCTAAAGTTTGTTGCTACCAACAATGTGTAGTTTGTGCAATGTAATATACCATTACTGCTATTAGAAAATTTCAAAGATTTCTAAGCTTGTATTGGGACATATTTTTAAAATTGAACGGAATCACTAAGATTTTTGTAATGTACACTAAAATGTTCATTAAATTTCATAGCAGGATTTTTTTTTTATTCCGAGTCATAACCGCCGCCACCGCCGCCGCCCCGGCCCGCCGCCGCCGCCCCGGCCGCCGCCGCCCCCGGCCGCCGCCGCCGCCCCGGTCCGCAGCCGCCGCCCGGTCCGCAGCCGCCGCCCCGGTCGCGCGCCGCCCCGCCGCCCCGCCGCCCCGGCCCCCCCCGCGCCCCGCGCCCGCCCGCCGCCGCCGCCGCCCGCCGCCGCCGCCGCCCCGCGCCCCGCCCGCCGCCGCCGCCGCCGGCCCGCCGCCGCCGCCGCCCCGGCCCGCCGCCGCCGCCGCCCCGCCCGCCGCCGCCGCCGCCCCGGCCCGCCGCCGCCCGCCGCCCCGGCCCGCCGCCGCCGCCGCCCCGGCCCGCCGCCGCCGCCCGCCGCCCGCCCCGGCCTGCCGCCGCCGCCCGCCCCGGCCTGCCGCCGCCGCCGCCCCGGCCTGCCGCCGCCGCCCCGCCCGGCCTGCCGCCGGCCGCCGCCGCCCGCCTGCCGCCGCCGCCCCGGCCCGCCGCCGCCGCCCCGGCCCGCCGCCGCCGCCCCGGCCGCCGCCAACGCCCCGGCCCGCCGCCAACGCCCCGGGCCGCCGAGCGTGTGTGTGTGATGTGAATGCGTGTGCGAGCGTGTGTGTTAGTGTGTATGTACGTTTGTGTGTTCTTTATTTCACCACAACTTGTGACAAGAAGCCGCACGTTCCAACTTTATGAGAGCGAGAGCGACGATGAGGAGGACGAGTAGGAGAAGGAGGGAAAGGGATGTACGCAGTAAAGTGAAGGGGGGGGAGAGAGAGAGAGAGAGAGAGAGAGAGAGGGAGGAGAGAGAGGAGAGAGAGGAGAGAGAGAGAGAGAGAGAGAGAGAGAGAGAGAGAGAGAGAGAGAGAGGAGAGAGAGAGAGGAGAGAGAGAGAGAGAGAGAGAGAGAGAGATGAGAGAGAGAGAGAGAGAGAGAGAGAGAGAGAGAGAGAGAGAGAGAGAGAGAGAGAGAGAGAGAGAGAGAGAGAGAGACGCGATTAGAAAGTAAAGAGAAGCAGATCATAGAAACAAGATATAAAGGGGTGAAGGGAAACATAAGAGGAGAGAAGGGAAAGGAGTAGAGAGTATACAAAAAAGAAGGAAGGGATTAGGTGTTGAAGAGGGAGAAAAAGGAATCGAGGGAAGGAGGAGGAAGTTAGTCATAAGTTTTCTCAAAAACTTTCCAAGCCTAATTAGTTCCCGTGACGTTCTATTTTTCAGAAACTTACTTGAGGTTCTTGGTCAACCTCTGCTAAGTGTTGAAGGAAGGAAGGAAGGAATGGAATGGTCGGGAGGGGAGAGGAAAACCAGGAGAGGAAGGGAAGTGGTGGTGAGGGTTTTCTGCGAGGATTCATTCTTTGATGTGCCTGGCCAAAGACTACTCTATTAGTGCGGTATGTAATGTTAGGAAAAGGGCTCCCGTAGGATTTTTGTGCTAAAATAGATTTTTTTGCAGTTCTGGCTTCTATAGGTATCAGATTAACAGAAAAAAGATGGGTCCAATTTTCAGACCCCTTACCCCCCTTTTGGGGTCACTTCCCTTTTGGGGCCCCCCGGCACTGACCATGCACACTATCTCCGCCAATAATTGACCGATTTTTCATATTTGAGTATCCTATTGTAGGTTTTCAGGTATGCCGAGTCGATTTATAGCACTCAAAAAGCAACCGGAAGTGTCCTTATAGCACTTCCGGTTCAGATTTAGCACTTCCGGTTCAGAGTATAGGGTCTAACTCCATTTTTTCTTTTTCAGGCATGTTGAAGAAGCAGTTTTGAGCTCAGTCAGATATACCCTGTGAACTGAGATCGTGGTAGTATCGCCAATATGTCGGAGGAGGACGGAGTTTGCGTGATCTGTAAAGAAGGTGCCACATCAAAGAAGCGATTGGGTGAACAATCCGGTCATGACAGATGAAATTTTACAACACTGTCAAGAGAGAGTGTCTCTTGGTGATACTGAAAGTGACATTCATAGACTACTAAATTACTTGTCAGGTTTAAATGAAGGAGAACTCAAGTACGTTCGGTATCATAGTGAATGTCGGAAACCTATCGTCAACAAGAACAAGATTGAACGCTTAGGAAGAGATCCCGAACCGATTCACCTGTCTGCGCTCCACGAGGACCGGGGCGACCTTCAAGTGCTGTGGGATCTGTTCGGCCAAAGCGGTCAAAGACTATTCCAAAGGAACAAGTGTGTGTCTATTTTCCAACTGTGACTTCTGTCCAAGAATGACTCAGAGCCACTGCACCGTGTTCTTACTGACTCAATGGGTAAAACACTCCTACAGATCAAGCAGAAAACCCCAGATGACCATGTTAGAGTTTCAGTAGCGGACCTTGAAGAACCCGGTGACGCATCAGCTCTTGAAAAGCACTATCATCGGACATGTTGCGCTCTGCACAGCGAATATCAACGAGGACAGATCACAATAATGTGCCACTCATTTCGCTCAGTATGTGATGCACAATTGGTCCTCGCTATTCAAAACACCTTGAGTGACGAGGATGTTACACGAGCATGGACTGAGGTAAATGATGCCTACTTGTCAATTTTGAAAAGATACCGTGTGGATGTAAATGAGAGTGAGAACTATCGGAAATACCTCAAAAGACTCATAGCGAGCGCCTTCCAGAAGTGAAGTTTGTCACATCACTAAGACGGAATGAGCCTGACCGTCTTGTGCTCTCCACTGCAGTCACGATGGCCATGGATTACAGGTCCTCAATGATGAATGATGATGAGATAGTTGGTCACCTGAAGAATGTCGCCAACCTTCTGCGAGAAGAGATGCTGCAACAACGCAGTTGGTCGTTTACAGGCAGCTTCAGTAATTTGAAAATCCGTCTTTACTCCAGTTCTTCATGAGTCACCTCCTCTTTGGTAGCCATGTTGTCAAAGTGTCCGGAATACGAGACCAGGAGGTGGACAAAACTGTCGACATTTCATGCCAGTTCCTTGTCCAAAATACTCGGACTGATCGCCAGGTGAAACATCAGACAAAGAAAGACAGTGCCTTCCGACAAACAGTCCAGACCCTCTGTCATCGGTCTTCCCCTTGCTGTTCATTCTAGAGTGCGTGACAAGAATCTTGTTGAAAACCTCTCAGCTGTGTATATTGGAAGTGACTACCTTCACATCATTGACTTAGAGAAAAGAGTTGAGCAGAGTGTTCTCCAGCGGATGAAGGAGGCTGGTGGATTTTGTCTCCCAAACTTTGTCAAGAAAGGCCTGAACACATGGTTTGCGATCGATAATATTGACCTCCTGGAAGACACACCGACGGGGCAAGGAACCTTCCATGGCACAGTGGTGTCATGTTCCAGCAAGATAAAGATGGAGAGTTCATGAACCGACCACTTGAAATACCAGAAAAGCTTCTCTCACAAAAGCCTCTGGCCTTGACGTGAAACATGTGCAAGAATCAGTCATCAAAACCACTCCATTGAGATTATCGGTCTATGAAATGGGAAAGAGGGAAGAATATTCTGAGCAAAGACTTCACTCACACCTGGGCACTTGCAAACTACCTTGGAACTGATGATGGCACGGATATGATTGTGGATTTCACTGAAACTGAGTCAGCGAAGGAACAAACACAGGACAGTGACATGCAAAGGAATCAGGAAGAGTGCCCCCATGAGAGCACTCCAGTCGACGCTATACTATCAGTCAAGGAACAAGCAAACCAACCAGGGAAATTGGTCAAGAAAGATGTGATGCCAACTTGGGCTGCTACCAAATCTCTGCTGTTATCCCAGTCATCCGACAGCCCAACACGCACGAATGTAGAGGTGATCGCTCCATTATTCAAGACCACACCCACTGACTATGGGACTCTTACATGTTCTTCGGTTAGCCCAGGGAATCTCTGCCACTGTCATTGGTCCACAGAGAAAAACTTTGATAACACTGGACCTGGACCTATATTCACGTGCTTTGAAAATTCAGCAGTCAGTTGGGGACACCAATTGGATCCTAAGGGCAGGAGCTCTCCATATTGCATTTGCTGCTTTACATGCTCTCGGGGGGGGGGGGAAAACGATAGATGGCAGTGGCCTGGATATATGTGCCATTGAAAGTGGTGCATACACATCAGCAGCCCTTCGTGGGATCTTCAGTGGCAAAGCATACAAAAGAGGCATCGAATACCACATCACAATCAGTCTAGCAATTATGATGATGCGGTTTGATGTCATATTATCCACTCTTCAAAAGGCCCAGTTAGTGTCCGGGCAATGCTTTCAAGGACAAGCTTCATTCACGTAACCCCGATATGACTGAAGACTATGAATATGTCAGATCATGGTACGCTGGAAATGTGAAGCCACTGGAGGAGAATGAAAACATTGGAGAGTTTGCAGAATTCCTTTCAGCATATCTCGATCAAGTGGAAAGCCTTCTTCATTTCGTCAGCTCTTGCTGCTCAGGGGACTGGCAGAGTTATCTTGCTTCCTTGGAGAACCTGATCAAGTATTTCTTCGCACGGGATCTTCTAAATTACGCTCGACTGATGCCTGTCCATCTTGCACAAATGAATGCGCTGGAAGATAATGAGCCTGAAACATGGAATGCATTGATGTCCGGTGACTTTGTTGTTGCAAAATCAGAGATACCCTTCAGGAATCTCGCCACAGATCAGGCACTCGAACAGGAAATCAAGAAACTAAAGGGACACGGTGGTATGGTAGGACTCAGCAGAGATGAAGCTGCTCTCAATCGAATCGTCACCACTACACCTTGCCTTGCCCGTATCGTTGACGAGTATCTTGAGAGCTTCCCAAAAGTTTCCAGGTCATCCGAACGCACAGAGCATTACCAGCTGTCTGGACAGATTGCACTGAGGTCAAGAGAGAATGCCATAAAGATCCTTCAATCAATAGAGTTTAGAGTTGCACTGCATAGACAACCCCTTCAGAGTGAAGACACCATTGAAAAGTTTAGTTTCATCAGCTCTTGTGCCAAAGGTAGCAAAGCATGATATTCTGCATTATGCAGAAAAGGGTCAGAAGCGATTCGAGGAGTTCGTTTGTGAACGTCTGACTACCACATCAAATCTCTCGGTTTGGGACAAGATGAAGAAGCTCAAGTTGAAGGCATTCTCAAGTTGGATGGATAAATCAAAAGTACGCATTGGAGATAAAGTCATCAAATTGCGTGAGGATCGTAATTTACTGGGCAGATTTCTCATTGTTCAGGGAAGCCGACCAGGTCTAGTGCCAAAATTCGAGGAAATAATTGGCAAGTACGAGATGTCAACAGTGCCCCGCTCTCTGTGTGCTGTTGATAGATCTTTGTACATCCCAACTGACAAGGCCAGTCTGATGCATGCAGTTGAAGATGCCACGGTTGAATCCCTTGATGTTCCTCCAGTACCAGACATAGGACAGGAAGATCCTCCAGGTGTACTTCAGAGTATGACAAAGACGCCAAATATGCTGAAGATTTCACACCTTCAGGATGCATTCAACAAACGCATAGAGACAATGATGACAAGCTATGATGAGGGGCGTGTTGTGTTTGATCGATACTTGGATCTGTCGTTGAAAAACAAGACCCGGCAGAAGCGATCAACCACATCCATTGAGTACGAAGTTCATCCCGAAATGAAGCTCACCATGTCCATTAAGGAGTTACTTTCAGCATCAAAAACAAAGCGGAAGCTCACATGCTTGTTTGGCCAAGGACTGCTTGACTATTTCGCAAGCAAAGATTCATTCGTGCTCGTTGTCGTGTACGATGATCATATCAAGGGACTAGGTTTTGAGTATGCTCATACACATGAAGAGGCTGACACATTGATTCCAAACCAAGTACTTGCCTCTACAGCCTGTGGTGCTGCCAGAAAGATCTGCGTATGGTCGCCCGACACTGACGTACTCCTGTTCCTTCTTGATCTTATCGCCTCCAGACAGATAGCATCTACTATATCCTTGAAGTTTCATACAGGCAAAGGAAAGAAGAAACAGGAAATAGACATCTTTGAAAGAGTGCAGGTTATTGGCCGTCGCAAATGTCAAGGACTTCTTGGACTCCACAACTTCTCAGGTGCTGATTGGGGAGGCAGATTCATAGGAATTTCAAAGAAATCATGGGTAGATGCATACCTAAAGCTTGATGATGATGACCCTGCCATTGACTGCTTCAAAGCATTAGGTGGCATTTCTATTCCTGCCGAGTTGGTCAATGACGAGCTTCCACGCAGGTGAAAGCGTTGGAGACTTTTGTGTGTCATGTCTACAGTTCAAAAGGTCCAGCAAACCGTACCATCACTCAGGTGGGAGCTGTTTCGGTCAAAGAACTGGAAGGGGAAATGCTTCCACCAACTCGTGCTGCATTGCTTCCCCATATCATGCGTGCAAACTACATGACAATGCGGGACAAGTCTACCCTGAAAATTGTCCAACCCTTCCTGCAATTGAAAAAAATGGATGGAAATGGAGAAAGGCGTGTATGTTCCACTGACATGTCTTGCCCTGCCTGCCCCACAAGCTGTAGTTGAACTCGTCAAATGTGGCTGCAAAGTAGGATGCAAGGGAAATAGGTGTAGCTGCTTGAAGAATGGCCTGCCCTGTACTCCTCTCTGTAAATGCTATGGCAGTGATTGCGCAAACGCTATTCGGGAGGACATTTCAAATATGGACATTGATGAATAACTGATCCGTCCGATTTTGACAGTATCGCAAAATCGGACGTATCGCTAAATACTAACGCGCTTTGGGTGGATGGTTGGGCGCAGGGGTGGTAACTCCGCCAGTGGAACTCCACTGTCTGTCTTAAGCCAGAATAAAGGAGGAAAGACAACCCTGTTAACATTATTTAAGTATGCCTAGCATAAAACGTGGCATGGAAAAGTAGCTTAGACGGCTTTCGTAATAGAAGCGGGTGAGAAAACAACGAAAAATAGAGGTTTCGGTTATACCAAATCTGGACGTGATAGAGAAATTTAGATATCAGACCTGACATCAGATAGAGATAGAGAAATTTAGATATCAGACCTGACATCAGCAATTTAGTAGGAATCAGTAGTTCACGTGTCTGTAACAAAGAAAATGTTGAAATTTGTTGCTTAGTGTTACCAGAGACCAATCCTGGGGGTGCCAAAAGAGGAATGACCCCCCAGAAAGGGGGTGAATGGTCTGAAAATTGGGACCCCATCTTGTTCTGTTAATCTGATACCTATAGAAGCCAGAACTGCAAAAAAAATCAATTTTAGCACAAAAATCCTACGGGAATACATGGCATACCACACTATATACTGGACTTGCTACTCGTGCCCCGCGCCAACCCGCCCATGACCAGTGGCGGCCAATTTTGTGATTCCTGCCATTTTCGAACATCACCCCCATTTCCCTTCCTGTGGTTTATCAGTATAAATGATATACCATTATCTTCGTAAATGTTTGTTCTATAATATTATCAAATAAAAAACAGTAAAATACACTAAAGAAATGCCATTATGAGAGAGTGAAGAAATATGCATAAATTTAAAATATTCCCTTAAATCTTCGCCTTTTAATATTTTGCGGGGAAAACATTTAGATGAAACATTCAATAAAAGCGGATTTTCTTTATTTTTTCCATAACTTTTCTTTTTCGATAAATAAATTTACCACCATGCAAAATTAGCTTTAAACTAAAAAAATAACATCATCAATCGGATCGGAAAGAAAAAAAGTTTTCCCAAATACAGTAGACATGGCTTATCAGATAAATGATACACGGGTATCGTAAAAGATTGTTCAAAATATTATAAAATAAAAAACGAAAAAATACACTAAAGAAATTCCATTATGGACTCTGAAGAAATATGCAAAACCAACATATAATTATAATTCACTTAAACTCTCGCCTTTAAAATTTTTTGCGTGAAGATTTTTACAGGCAACAATCAATGCAGCGGAATTTTATTACTTTACATTACATTTTTCGTTTTCTGATAAAGATTAGAACCATGATAAATTAGCGTTAATAAATATAAACATCATCAATCGGGTAATTTTCTCGCTTGATGAGTTTATTTATTTATTTTAACGATAATTTATGTATGGCTCTAATTCATTTATCAGAAAACGAAATATATCAATGGAAAGCTAATACAATTCCATTTATTATATTTTTCATGAAAAGTTTTCTCGCAAAATTTTAAATGGCAAAAGAGTTTAAATGAAGTTCATGTTTTTTCTTCATCCTATAATGGCTTTTCCCTTTAGGTATTTTACATTTTTTTTTGATAAATTATAAACAAAAACAACAAGATAATGGTTATCATTTAACTGATATACCATAGGAAGGGAAAGGGGGAGGATGTTCAAAAAATGTCGGAAATTTGCAAAACTGGCCTCCACGGAAATAGCCCAAAATAGTAGCAAGCCATATACAGTAGTTTTTGGGCTTAAAAATCAGCACTTTTCACAGTCAGGGAACCAATCCCTACTTTAGTTTTATTTTGTTTTCATGCTAGTTACGTAGTCACGCAAAAGTATTTCCCCCATGAGAAAATAGTTAAAGCTGTAAATAGCACCACTAGTAATGCACATTTATTGGTAAAATATGTCTGCTTTAGTATTTTTTATTTTTTTGTTGTATTCACACACAGTAACTTACCTATCACCTTTATAGTTACAAGTGCAACTTTCTGAAGCGTACTATTTTCACTGTCCAATGATTGAAAACTGTCTGCTGTGGTTAAATTTTAGAAATGTTTTGCTCATAGGACATAGTACATTGACGAAAAAGTTTGTCTGCTCTACTTTTATAACAAAAAATTAAACTTTAAAAACTAAGTTAATAAACATGCATTTTTTTCCCCTTCTTATACGCTTTCTGAGTAAGGGTACGTGACTAAACTGAAAGCCCCAAAGGGGGTACAAAAATTTAAAAAGGGTGAAACATGCTTAAATGTAAGCTAGATAAAAAGAAATGGGGGTTAAGAAATTTTAATCAATACTTTTCCCATTTTTTTGGCTTCAACCCCTATTTTTCGGCACTTTGTAATTTCGGGTTTTGCACTGCTATGCATATGAATTAAATTTGTACCCTTTTCTTTTAATGTGTAATTTCATTGTTTTCCCCCGCTTCCAATTTTAAATTTTTTTTTCCTTTATTTCATGTTCAAATTTTTTCCCTTTCTTGCAATTGAGACTCAGATTCAGTTAATTTTTTTTTGTTTTTAATTTTTGCTTATATTTCCCTTTTCCTTTTACATTGCTATTTTATCCTACTAGGGTTTTTTTTTTTTATAATTTTGTTCGTGACCCTTCCTCTTTTCATTTCCTTTCCCATTATTCTTTGCCCTTCCCCCCTTTTCCCTTCATTCCCCCGCCCCCCTTTCACTAGAACTTATCGGGTTTTTGGACTGTAGATCCCTTCCTTTTATTATTCAAATTTTATTTTCCCCTTTCCCCCCCTTTTCCATCCTTTTACTTTCTCCTTTCCCATCCTTCCCCCCCGTCCCCCCTTCCTTTCTCTTCTCACTCACTCCTCTTCCTTCCCTTTGTTTCCTTTCTTCTCTTTTATTCCTTTCCTTCTTTTTCATCTTATTCCCCTTTCCCCTTTTTCCTCCTTTACTTTATCACGGATCGTTACTCTATCTACCAAACCTTTCCATCCTTTTTCCGTATGTCCTTCCCTTTTTTCCCCCTTTCCGCCCTCCCTCACCAAGAAACTCAAACCTCACTGTGATCGTGTATATCCTCATAAAAGCCTCCCCATTTCATCCAATCACGTATAAGAATAGGGGAATGATTTCTTGATGCCAAATGGGCGTTGGGGATATCAAAAATTGGGGGTAATTTTTTCCTCCCGTTTTGGGTTTTTGGGAGTGTCCCAAGTTCAGAAACTATGTTCGCCCCGGGTGGTGCCTTAGTCTAGGACGTTGTGAATATAGTTTTTTTTGGGAAACATTATGCTAATTTGTTTGGTTTCATAGACACACGAAACACACACAACCACACACACACACAACACACACAAAACACACACACACACACACACACACCAGACACGCACACACACACACACACACAACACCAGGGGTGCGCACTTCCGAAAACCGCAATTTCCGCAAATTTGGGAACCCAAATTCTTTTACGGTTTTTGCGGAAGAGAAAAAAGTTGCGGATTTTGCTTTTGGGAAGTACTTCCGCAAACGCAAATTTAAACACAAATATGTCGGCGGGGGGGCACGCCCCCCCGGGGCCCCCCGGGGGAGGTCGGGGACACGGCAGCCTGGGGGCCCCGGGGAGGCGGCGGGCACGGCAGCCTGGCCCCCGGGAGGTCGGCGGACACGGCCCCTCGGCCCCGGGGAGGTCGGCGGGCACGGCAGCCTCGGCCCCCGGAGGCGGGGGACACGGCAGCCTGGGCCCCGCGGAGGTCGGCGGGCACGGCAGCCTCGGCCCCGCGGGGCGGGGGACCGGCAGCCTCGGCCCCGCGGAGGCGGCGGGCACGGCAGCCCCCCCCGCGGAGGCGGCGGGCACGGCGCCTCGGCCCCGCGGGATAAAGCAAGATGACGCCCACGAATGTAATAATAAAATAATAATTTGATAAAAAAATTTTTTTTTTCACCGAATTCATACGTAAAAATAAAAATAATAATATAACAATTGAGTAAAATACAAGTTACCTGTATAATAGGTGAATAAGTACCTTCCAATTTTTCCCCCATTAGCAAAACAGGAGACTGACCGATGTATACACGAGTTATGTATACATAGGTGAATAAGAACCTTCCACTTTCTCCTCGTTTGGTGTCGAGGAGCCGTGGAGAATGCCCTTTCCCATATGACACACGCATTCACAGCCCATAGGCAATAGCCTATACTGACAGCCCTCTTGCCCTCTGACTATACATCTCTACCCCGGCAAACACCTGCGAAAAATTTAACGTTGTATTTGCAAGATCTTAGATTTTTAATGTATACAGTATATCGATACAGTATAGTGTATGTCATTAATCTTGTTTTGGTTTGAATTTTAGTGTTTTTTTTTTACGTAAATATAACGTCATGAAAACATTTTAATAACTAAATTACAACATAAATACTTCGCCCCTTTATACTATATATACCAGGAGCCCGAGGCGTGTGGGTGGTGGGGAAGAGGGAAGATTTTTATATAGAGAAAAAAAATGTTAAAAAGGATGAGTAGAAATATTAATGGGGGGTATTAAAGAATTATTGTTTTTTGTGTTAAGGGAGAATCTTTTCTTATTTTTTTTTTTTTGGGAAAGGTTTCTAAGTGTTCTTTGGGGAGCTTGAAGGGCCCTTTATGTTTGGGTTTTAGTATAAAAGTGTGTGTGTGTTGTGTGTGTGTGGTGTGGTGTGTTGTGTGTGTGGTTTGTGTGTGGTGTGTGGTTTTGTGTGTGTGGTGTGTGTGTGTGTGGGGTGGTGTTGGTGTGGTGTGTGTGTGTGTGTGTGTGTTGTGTGGTGTGTGTGTGTGTGTGTGGGTTGTGTGGTGTGTGTGTGCGGCAGTGTCGGATTTTGATGTCCGGGGCCCGGACCTGGGGCAGGCGGGGGCCCCCAGGGGCCGGGGCCCCCCGTGATTTCCTTAATCACGTAGCTACTATGCTACTATTTTAAATGTTTTATAATGTCATACAGTAGTATGATAATAATTAAAATTAGTTACAAGAATCCAAGCCAGACGTGAAAAATTTTGCACTTTGTCCCTAATAGATATTCCACTTTCGTGAAAAAAAAAAAATGGTCGAGAAAACATAACTGCATGTAGGGGGTGGGAAAAATGCATAGCCTGTTTTATTAATCAGGCTCCCCCATTTTGTTTGGGATGTTTTTTCCTTGCCCAGTTAATGTGACAGTAACGATAGTCATAATATGAAGCGAAAATTCAAATGCAACAGATTGCTTTAAGGGGGCATTAAAAAATTTAAAAGAGAAAAAAGAATTTACCTTAAAAAATAAGGGGTTTTAGTGCACGTAAACCCAGCCGTCCAAATTTTACCCCAAGTGCTCACGCCAGCTGATTGCGAGGGCCTGAGCCGATGCACAGGGGGTTTGGCATTAAAAAATTATTAAAAATTTTGGAGTTTGGGGGAAAATTTATAACAAAACTGTTTATTTTCTTAATCCGGCCCAAATTATAATAAGTTATGTTTTTTCAACATCCTAGTGGCACGAGGGGGGCGCAAATAATTACAATTTATTTCTGGTAATTTCATGATGGCGGGGCTTTAAAAACACCAGGCCCTGGGACTGTGGGGGTGTGGGCGGGGGTGGGGGTTATGTGTGTGTGTGTGTGTTTGTGGTGTTTATTTTTTTGTGGTTTTTGGGTGTGTGGTGTGTGGGGTGTGTGTGTGTAGGCGTGTGTGTGTTATTGTGTGGGGTTTTTGTGTGTGTGGTGTTTTTTAGGTGGTTTTTGTGGTGTGGTGGGGTTTTTTGTGTGTTGTGTGTGTGTGTTTATTTTTGTGTGTGGTGTGTGGGTGTTTTATCTGGTTTTTGTTGTGTGGGTTTTGGTGGTTAGGTGTTTTGTGGTGTGGTGTGTGGTGTGGTGTTGTTTTTTTTTTTGTTTGGGGTGGTGTTTATGGTGGTTTGTGTTGTTTTTGGTTTTTATGTGTGTTTATGTGTGGTTTTGTGGGTTTTTGTTGTGTTTATGTGGTGTTTATGTGGTGTTGTGTGTGTGTGTGTGTGGTTTTTGGGTGTTTTGTGTTGTTTGTGTTTATTTGTGTGTGGTGTGTGTGTGTGTGTGTGGTTTTGTGTGTGTGTGTTGGGGGTGGTTGGTTTTTTGTGTGTTGTTTTATGTGTGCGTGGGCGTGTTGTGTGTGTGTTGTTTGTGCGTTGTGTGTGTGGGGGTGTGTGGTGTGGGGTTTTATGTGTGTTTATGTGTGTTTATGGTGTTATGTGTGTTTATTGTGTGTTGTTTGGGGGGGGTGTGTGTGTGTGTGTGTGTGTGTGTGTGTGTGTGGGTGTGTGTGTGTGGGCGCGCGCGGTGAATAGAATGGAAAATATCTTTTGCTTGGTGTTTTCGTAAAATAAAAAGTATGAGCACAACCCTCAATACATTAATTTAAAAGAATTTAAAAATAGAAAAATGAGTAGAAGTAAAGTAATACAATAGAAAAATAAAGTATAAAAAAGTAATAGAATAAAAAAAATATAAGTAAATAATAAAAGTAAAAAATAAAGTTAAAATAAAAATAAAAAAAGTAAAATAAATAAAGTATAAGTAAAGTAATATAAGTAAAAAAAAAATTATAAGTAAAAATAAAAGAGTAAAAACAAAAATACATAAAAATAAAACAAGTAAAAAATAATTTCAATGTTCAAGATGACTGTATAAAATTGAGTAATACCCAGGGGTACCTAACTATTTAATGCATCACTAATCCTTTTAAACATAACTTCTGAAACTTATACACACATTTTAACAACTTAAACATATTTTTTATGCAACCCCCCCAGAGCTGGGGAATAAAAACATTGAATGTAAAATACTAAATACATTTTTACGAAAAGTATTTAAATACTAAAAATTAAATGCATCAATTGTATTTAAATACTTTGTAAAAACATTTTAAATACACACATGTCCGAAAAAAAAGGATTTTTCCCCAGATTTTTGGGTTTTCCTTAGAACTTTCCTTCTCAGGCCAAATTTCCTTAAAAAAAGGAAGTGGAAACCCGGTTTACTGTAGCACAGGGGGCCAGATGAGGGGGGGATTTATGGGCCAAATGAACTGATAAAAAAAAAATTTTTCATTTTTATATTATGAGTATTTAAATACATTGTATTTTTAAAAACTCATAAAAGTATTTAAATACTGTATTTTAAAAATTGGCAACCAATGTATTTATAAATACATTTCTAAATTACAAATGTTTTAAAATCGTATAAAAAATACAAATTATTTAAATATGGCCCCGCTCTGAAACCCCACCAGGCGATGAATAAAAACAGGAGGTTTAATTAATAAACATAAAATTGGGGGTAGCTCAGTTGGCATTTTTTCCCGTTATTTAAACTTGGGCCAAAAATGTATCATCCGCATTTGTTATTATTTGCAGTGGATAAAGCCTCAGCTCTCCAACACAATGCCGGTGTATATCTGCTTCTAGCCTTTTTTTAAAAACTTACCCAGTTCTCGCCTTATGATGGGAAAATAAAAGAAAAAAAATACTATTTACTCCAAGAACTTAGGGGGTGATGTTGTTTTTTTGCTGGTGGTGGTTTGAAACAAACCTTTAAAAAAGAAAATGGTTCAGCCAGCAATCAATCCCTGGCGTGGGGGTAAAAACCACCTCGATATCCCCCCCGCGCGCGGGAGGCAGGGGCGGTATTACCAAAACTTAAATAGCTATGGCAAAATGATCATTACTCTTGAATATCATAAATTTTTTTCATACGCCATTTCAAAGTTTTGGAAACTAGCACAGTTTCCTATCATAGGCGTCTGCTAAATTAGCTCATTTTTTCTTAAAATGGTTATAACAGTAAATTTTTCCTTTTTACCCCGTTTTATGGGGTTGTACTTCTTCCCTTATGTTTTTAAAAATGTTTAGGGGGGTGACACAGCGATAATTAGTAATATTCCCCAAAATAAGGAATAGATGTACCGTTTTAGCAGTATCTGTGTAAACACGTGAAGAGTTGCCAAAGGCGATGTTTTCGATCTAAAAGCCCTTTGTACAAAGTTTGGGGAGGAACAATATGCCCTCACACGGTCATCGGTATTTTCCCAATCATGTGCACCTAGCTCACTAAAAACCCTATGTGGGCGAAAATTCCTTCATGAGGTGTTAATTGGTTCGGCCCTGTTGACAGCTGGAAAGTTTATCAAGTCGCGGGGCCGTTTTCATGTCGCGCCGAACTCTGAACCCCCTCTTTGCCTCCCGCGCGGTTTTGATAGTCCCCCCCCAAATTTTTGATACCGCCAGCCGTTGTGATAAAATGGGCCCTTTGTCCAGCTATGATAAACGTTCTTAAAATATGATCTCTTTGGTAATACCGATCCTGGGGTCCGGGGGTAACGAGGCCTCTGCGGTCCCCCGCGCCAAGGAGGCGGAGGCCGCCGCAGCCCACACCAGCGGTGCCTCCAGCACCACCCGCTCCACATGGAGGAGCACAGCCAGCGCCACCGGGCGTTGATGGAGTCCATTCCAGTGGACATGGAGCGTCCCCTGGGGCCAGATCCAGCAAAAAAGTGTAAGTCAAGCGGTGTAAGTATGGTGTAAATGCTACTCCGGCGCAACCCTCACCCCCCTCTTGCGCCGGGCTGTTTGAATAATCTGCCGAGATGGACTTACACCGGTCGCAAGGAAGAGTATCTCGGAGTATCCTCCACAGAGACAGCTGATTGGCTGGCGAATACATTGACGTCATCCTCGCTAATAGCGAATCACAGCAGTGTTTATATTATCTATTCAGATCTATCAGCCAATCACAAGGCTTCACGTGATAAATAATGTTACAAACATTAATCAGCTGATTACTCAGCTGGCATCTGGGTTGACACAACAAATCGATATCATGTTTTAAAGCGATAAGGAAGGGTTTGATGATGATGATTGAAGAATTTCGTCAGTTATTGACGCAGCTGAGATGGATCGCTGCTGTAACCACAGCTCTCTCGCAGACTACCCCGAGCAGAGAGCTGTCTGCTAGTGCTTATAGTGTTGGCCGAAGCCAGCACCCCGGGAGGCGGGTTACAAACCCCCGGCTAACACCCGGTACCCATTCACTGCTGGGTGGACAGGGGCTCGGGTTTTAAGGAAACAGCCCAACTGTTACCGCTCCACCCGGGGATCGAACCCGGGACTTCTCGGTTGTGAACAGAGTGTGCTTCCCCTACACTAAGGGGATACAGTTGATTCGGGCCGCCAGTTGAATCAGGCCGCCTATATTAAATGCATACTGGACGAGTTTCGCGGGCGTTTTCAGAGACACCGACTATTTTTTCTTGGCTTACAATAGGTGCTTGTTCTAACGGAGATAGTTTTATTTTGCGCAAAAAAAAAAAAAAAAAAAAAATAGAAAAAAAATAAACTTAACCTAACCTTACAGGTTTTAATGAAACCTAACCTAATCTTATAGGTTTTAATGAAACCTAACCTAACCTTAAAGGTTTTAATGAAACCTAACCTAACCTTATAGGTTTTAATGAAACCTAACCTAACCTTAACCACAAAGTATACTTTTTTTTTTTTTTTTTATGGGTTTGCGCAAAATAAAACTATCTCCATTAGAACAAGCCCCTATTGTAGGCCAAGAAAAAAAAATTGGGTGTCTCTGAAAACGACCGTTAAACTGCCCTGTCTGCTGGGTATGCATGCTACTATAGGCGGCCCGAATCAACGGTACCCCACTAAGGAGTACCATTGACAGTACAGATTGACCAGAAATAAACAATTTGGAGGCAATAATTTAAGGCGCAGACATCCTGATTGACTTTTAATAAATATTTCTAGGGCAATAATGGGCCAGCCATCCTGATTAACCTAATAATTCAGGGACAAAAAGGGGCAGACATCATGGTTGACCATATAATCATATAATTCAAGGGCGTTAAGAGGCAGACATTCTGAGTGACCTAATCGTATCATTCAGGGATAATGAGAACGGTACCTGGTACTCTCGTCTACCGAAATTCTCGTCCTGACACAATCCGGGAACTCTCGCCGAAGGTAATGGTTAGGTTAGTAGGATATTAAGGGAAAGATACCGGTAAAAATGAACGACCCATCCGAGCAGTGCATAAGGCGTCATAAGGCCCGGCAGCTCACGACCGCCAGATGCCCCAACTGCTTCGGGGGGCACCACGCCTGGAACCCCCGCTGCCCTGAACGCCTGCGACGACTGCCTGGAGGAGGAAGGCGCCTACAGGGCGGCGGTGATCGGCCGGGGCCGCAAAGTTCCTTTGTTCCGGCTCCGCCTCCTGCGAGGCCGGCGTGGGGAGGTGCGGGGGCACTGGACACCGACGCCGAGGGATCGAGGGGATTAGCGAGTCTCTTCCATATCTCTGACACCCGATCCTCCCGGGGGACTGTGGACCACGATAGGCCGACACAGCGACAGAGGCGGAGGTGGAAGGTGCAGGCGAGGGCACACCATAGTCTAGGGCAGGAGGCTGCGGGACCCCATCCCTCTCCCACCCCGGCTACACTCTCGCCGCCCATGCCCATGCCTGTCACTGTCACTGTCTCGCCTGTTCCCACGCCATCTGCGGCACTCCCCCCCCACTCCCCCACACTGGCGCCCGTGTCACCCACTCCTTCCAGACCCATCGCTTCCACGCCACCCGAAGTTATGCCCACGCCCGATCAGGCGTCGCCTGTGCATTCCCACGGCGACGCCCACGGCCACCCCCACACTTTCTCGGCCCGGAGTCACGCCAGCCTCCTCCCCTGACCCAAGGCCAAGTACTCCCGCCCTTCTGTCTGGACTGTATAGTGGAGGATTGCTCGGGATGCTGCGACGAGTGGTAGGCGTGATCTCACACCTTCTAGCCAGGCCGGATGACGTCCCCAGGGACGAGGGGGAACTTGTGGCCTTCCTCTGGGCCGAGATTGAAGGGATTTGCGTCTTTCGCCCCTGCCCTCACTCACGACAGTCCCTCATCACCCCCGTCCCTCCTTCCTTCCACCCCCACTACACAGCCCCTCCCGGGTCCGTTCACCGATATAAATGAATCACGAGCTGAGGAAACAGAAAGTGATGGTGATGCACCCGTGACCTCCCCCCACCCGCCGCCCCCGCTGGCAGGCTCAAGTCCTCCAATGGAACATTCAAGGGCTCCGTGGCAAGAGACCTGAGGTCCTCCAGGCCATAGTGGAGGAGGACCTTGACCTCGTTCTCCTGCAGGAACGCTGACGCCGGAGCACTTTGAGTGGAGGATAGCGGGATATACGGTGCACTCCCTATCATGTGGCGAGGATGGGCGTCGAGGCTGTGTGGTAGTGGTACGCAGCGCTCTCCCGCACCGTCGGATTGAGGACCCCGTGGACTGTGGCGAGGGCTTTGGAGGTGATGGCAGTGCAGCTGGAGCTTCCAGGCCTCCCACTGACTGTATACAACATATACAGCAGCTGGAGGAGGCAACTGGAGGCCGATGAGTTGCTCTCCCTCGCCACACACAGCAGCGTCCTCGTGGGTGGCGACTTCAACGCCCACCACCCGATGCTGCAGTCTGTCTCCCCCACCAACCGTGCGGGCCGCCACCTAGCCGCGGTGCTGGAGGAGGTGCCAGGAAATTGTCCTCCTAAACACCGGGTGCCCACCCACGTCCGGGGTGGCAGGCTGGACCTCACCTTGATCTCCAGTGACCTGGCACCGGACGCCTCCTGGCAGGTCCACCCCACTTTGACCAGCGACCACTATGCAGTCGCCACAACACTGCAGGTCACCCGGCCGCTGCCACAGCTCCCGCCGCCGCGGTGGAATATACAGCGGGCTGACTGGGCATTGTTTTCAGGCCACCCTGGCCCAGTGGTGGGCCACCTACGAGCCGCCGGAGGATCTGGACCAGTGTGAAAGCGAACTGACGTTGGCCATTGAGAGGGCGGCGGAGGCAGCCAAAACCACGGAAGGTCCCGTCCCCGGTCGCAGGTACAACCAGAACTGGTGGTTCTACAACCAGGAGGTGGGGGAACAGAACCACATGGTTAACATCCACCGGAAGTTGTACAGCAGGCGGCCGACACCCAACAATCTGGAGCTGCTGCGTGAGGTTGTGAGGCACGCTCGGCAGGTCACGGGGCGGGTTCGGGAGGCCAAATGGCTCGAATGGTGCGCAGGTTTTAACCAACACACCAAGCTGGCCGAGCTGTGGGGCAAGGTGAGGACTGCCTCCGGAAAGAGACCTCCCCGCCCTCCAGCCCACCCTCAGCCGTTACAGGAGGCCGAGCGCCTGGTGGAGATGTTTGTCTCGAGGGGTAGCAGCGACCAACTCCCCGCCCGTGTCCAGCGGCTGCAGGTTCAGCTTCAACCTGTGCGCGAGGCTGTCATCGGCGCCGCTCGCGCTCGCCCCGACGCCACTGATCAGCCCTTCACTTCCCGGGAGCTGGTAAGGGCCAGGAAGGGACGGGAAAAACCGCTCCGGGCGCTGACGGAATCACCTACTCGATGCTGGCCCACGCTGGGGCGGCCGGGGAGGCGGCACTCCTGGCCCTGATCAACTCCTCCTGGCTGGCCGGCCGCTTGCCCTCGGCGTGGAAGGAGGCCGACATCCAGCCCCATCCCAAAGCCCAGGGAACCCACCAAGCCGCGCCCAATCTCCCTGATGAGCTGCACGGCCAAGACGGCGGAGAGGATGGTGCTGACCCGCCTCCTGTGGCGCCTGGGGGACCTCCACCCACACATCTTCGGCTTCACCACAGGGGTGGGCACCTCCAACAGCGTCATGGCCCTCCTGGCCCAAATCGACAACCGCCCTGCTGTCGCCGTCTTCCTTGACCTGGAGAAGGCGTTTGAGCTGGCCAACGCCCACGCCATCCTGGCCGCGCTGGTGCGGCGGGGCGTGCAGGGCAGACTCCTCGCCTGGATTGAGGATTACCTCTGGCACCGCCGTGCCAGGGTCAGGTTCCAGGGGCGCAAATCCAGCTACAGGGAGCTGGAGAACGGCACGCCGCAGGGCGGGGTCCTAAGCCCCACCCTTTTCAACCTCCTGATGGAGCAGCTGGTCGGCCTGCCGTTCCGGGAGGGCACGGCACTTCTCAGCTACGCCGACGACTTGGTCCTGGTCGTCACTGGCCGGGGTGACCGGGTGGCTCTGACCCAGCAAGCCCTTGACCTGGTCAGTTGCAAGTGCAGAGAGCTGGGTCTCAAGATATCGGGTGAGAAGTCCAAGGCCATGGTGTTCAAGGCCGCTGCCCCCCCGGTCTGTCCTCTAACAGATACAGGGCATCAGGCTGGCTTGGACCCACGCCTTCCAGTACCTCGGAATGTTGGCTTGACCGGGGCCTCCACTTCACTACTCAGGTAAAGTATCTGAGGGAGAGGGCTGAGACCAGGCTCAACGTCATGAGGGCCATGACGAGGACACACGCCGGGGCCACGTCATCAGTGCTGCGCCTCTTCTACGTGCACACTGTGCGCGCCCTTGTAGACTACAGCCGCGCCCGTGCTTGTCTCGTTATCGCTCACTCAGCAGAGGAAGTTAGAGGTCCTTCAGAACCGAGCTTTGAGGACCTGCTGGGGGCACCGCGCTGGGCAAACACCCGCGTCATGCAGGCGGAGGCACGTTTGGTGCCCTAGCCACCAGGGTTCGACAGATCGTGGCCTGTCGGGTGGCCAAGATCCTCTGCCAGGCAAGGGAGTCTGTCGCGCGGGACAGGCTGTGCAGGGTCTTGCCACAGGAGCAGCGTGACCTATCGCCGGGCAACACCTGGCTGCAGAGGGTGGCAGACGCCGCCATCCACCTCCTCCCCGGCCACACCCACCTGCTGCTGGACGGACCTGACCGCCCCGCTGTCAACTACGTCGCTCCGCCACCGTGGCAGCCCTCTGCCGCCCAGGTGATTACGCCACACTGCCGGCCGCGAAGGCGTTGTGCACACGGGAGGAGCTGAGGAAAGCACGCCTTGCAGGCGGTGACGCACGCCAATGTTCCCAGCAGCGTCGCCCTGCAGGTGGTGGCGCACGCCAATGTTCCCAGCAGCGTCGCGGTCGCTATCTACTACACCGACGGCTCCGTTGACCCTGAGAGAGGCCGGACAGGTGCTGCGGTGGTTACGGGCGGTGAGGTGCTGTCCTGGAGGACACCCGACCATTGCTCCACGCTGCAGACGGAGCTGGTGGCGATAGAGCGCGCCCTACAGCACGCCCTGGGCCGACAGGAGGAGGTTGTGGTGATTCACACCGACTCCATGTCTGCCCTGCAGGTCCTACGGCAGCCCCGCACACCGATGGACAACGTGCAGCTCACCACCGCCATCCTGGGCCACATCCAGGGCCTCGCCGCGCAGGGCGCTGTGTAAGGTTCAACTGGGTGCCCAGCCACATAGGCGTCCGTGCAACGAGGCGGCCGATGAGGCGCCCGGGAGGCCACCAGACATCCAGCGGTGGCCTTGACTGTCTTACCAGCATCCAAAGGGGCCAAGGTACTGGCCAGACGCGCTGCCATCTGTGCCGCAGAACACAGTATCGCCAGCTGGTGCAGACATCGAGGCAGGCAGCCTGGCACAACAAGCCACGAAAAACAACGAGCCGTTACGCCCCGCCAGCAGCTGTCCGAGCCGAGGAAGTCGTTCTACACCGACTTCGGCTTGGCTACGTAACCCTGGATGAGCTGAGGGACGGGTTTGAGGAGCGGCCGTGTGAGCACTGCCTCATATGACCCCCCATCCCCTGACCCACTACCTGCTTTCCTGTCCCGCTACAGAGCGGCTCAGACAGTGCGTCGGCCCGGAAAGCGCGGCCGCCCTCGTACGGCAGTTTCAGAAAAATCTGCCCCTGCTGCTGGGGTGGCGCGTGGCGCCCCACCCCCCGATGACACTAGGAGCGGGAGTGACCTCACGCCCCGCCCACCTGTGACCTGACTGTGCTGCGGCTACAGCGGCGGGCTGATGCCCGCTCATTTATTACTGGCTGTATGTGTATGTATGTGTATGTGTATGTATGTGCATATGTATATGTATATGTATATATATTTATGTAATAGATGTAAATAAAAAAAAAAATAAAAAAAAAAAAAAAGGACTGCACGGTCATTTTCTGAAACAATGACTAGATTTTCCTTGCCTAAAATTAGTGCTTTTGGTAAAAATGGACGAGGACTGCACGGTCATTTTCTGAGACACTGACTAGTTTTTTCTTGGGTAAAATTAGTGCTTTTGATAAAAATGAACGAGGACTGCGCAGTCATTTTCTGAAACACTGACTAGATTTTCCTTGCCTAAAATTAGTGCTTTTGGTAAAAATGGACGAGGACTGCGCGGTCATTTTCTGAGACACTGACTAGTTTTTCCGGTAAATTTCTAGTGTTTGCCCATACTCTCCCACTAACCCCCAAGCAAGTTTGGGCACCTGTGGGAATGCGGGGTTTTCGGGTGGGGAGCAAATAATGCGTCGGACACACGTAATTTAAGAATTGTGTAGAGGAGACAAAACTCCCTAGATCTAAAGTAATTTCCTTATATCTAGAGAAATTTGCCAACCAAAATTAACTTACCTAGGGGGGGCTTGACCCCCGATAAACTAACCTAACCTAACCTAAATCTAACCAATCTAACCTAACCTAACCATATCTAACCTAACCTAACCAAATATAACTACCCTAATCAATAATACCCTAACCAAACCTCCTATATGGTTGGGGGGCCTCTGGAAGGGGGTTGTGTCTGTATGAGTATTAGTCTAAGACAACTATATCATTTCTACAATATGTATATAAGTTTTGGGAAAATTCTAGTGTTTGCCCATACTCTCCCACTTCCCCCAAACAAGTTTGTGTACCTGTGGGAATGCGGGGTTTTCGGGTGGGGAACAAATTATGCGTCGGAAATACGTAATTTAAGAGTTGTTTAGGGGGTTAAAATTCCCTAGATCTAGGGCAATTTCCTTATATCTAGAGAAATTTGCCTAACCAAAATTAACCTAACCTAGCGGGGGGCTTGACCCACCGATAACCTAGCCTAACCTAACCTAACCTAACCAAATCTAACCTAACCTAACCTAACCTAACCTAACCAAATCTAACCTAACCTAACCTCCTAGCGGGGGGGGGGGGGGGTTCTCAACACTTCAGTCATCATTCTGTGAGGATCGTCAGGTTCACACGTCTCTGGACTCAGAAGAAATCCAATGAATTTTCCCTAAATCTAGAGAATTTTTTTAATTTCCATAACTCAAAAAGTATGTGGTTGCGACGCATATTTTGTACCCCAGCCATATATCCTGCATTCCCCCAGGTCCCCAAGCTTGTTTTGGGGGAGAGGGGGGAGTATGGGCAAATACTAGAATAATACCATAAGTTTTAAAGGTTACGCGGAAGTGCATTAATACTGTACAGTATACTAAACAAAAAATAATATAGAAAACGCATGTGGTAATGGCGGCAGTGACCGCGCAGTTATCGTCCATTATAACTGAAACACCAACCGAGAAGTCTTGCCGACATAAAAGTTTTCGGCGAGTTCCACTTGTAATAGGTGCAAATGAAAGAATAAAAGGTATTTCGTATTGGACAAGTTTTTCGCTTGTCCCAAAATAATTTAAAACTACACTTCAATACGATACATGGACATTGGTTACGTAACATGTCAAAACCCCAGACTCCCCCAATCACTAAACTAACCCCCGATATTCGGTCCCTGAATTCACAAACACGGGTAAAAGCAGTTTAAATATATAGATTGGGTACTGTTATGTTAATAAATAAACTTGTAACTGTCGCTTAATAGGAACTCTCGCCGACGTAAAAAAAATGGAGGTAAAACTTTGGAAGAAGTCCTTCACCCCTATCTTTTTTTTCTTCCCCCTATAGCCAACAAGCCTGGGGAACTGGCGGGAATACGGGGTTTTTGGGTGGGGGAAGCAAATATAAGTGATTAATGGCTCCCCAAAAAATCATCAAAGTCACTATATGTAAAAATCTAACCTAACCTAACCTTAACCACAAAGTATACCTAACCTAACCTAACCTAACCTTAACCACAAAGTATACCTAACCTAACCTTAACCACAAAGTATTTCTAACCTTAACCACAAAGTATACCTAACCTAACCTTAACCACAAAGTATACCTAACCTAACCTAACCTAACCTTAACCACAAAGTATACCTAACCTAACCTAACCTTAACCACAAAGTATACCTAACCTAACCTAACCTTAACCACAAAGTATACCTAACCTAACCTAACTGGACTTATAATTTTTTGAGGCACCTCATATTTCATAGCGGCCGTGTGGGTTAACCAAGGCTGAGCGCACGCTGGAACCTTTACAGATGTGAAGTACAATAAGCATACAATACAGTGCGGTAGTTCATTTCAGTCAAAGCCGGAAGGGTGAGTTCCAAAGTATTTCCAAAATGGAACATTCTCCGACGGTGGCGAGCATTCCTTCCGTTCGGGGACTGTACCATTAAAGGCTAGCAAACGTGACCTAACTACCATTCAGGGGCAATGAGGGTCAAGCGTCCTGAGTGACCTAACCATAGTGCAAAGGTCACTGAGGGGGAGGCATCAGAACAAAGTTTCATTCTCAAAAACGTCCAAATTACGATATAGTGAAACAACATTAATCTAGCCGCGGGATGCCAGGCTCGCCTCGTCCCACAACAATTCTGCTCACAGGACTCCGCTAGTGGTCTAAAAAACTGGTGCTGCCCAATAACGAACTAATACAACAAAAACACCGAAGGCAGTACCTACACGACTGAGGCGGCCTCCCACCACGGCTTGTATCTCCTAAACATTTGTAAACAACGCCGCTGCCGACTACCAATAGGCTTATATTTCAATCCTTACCTCGGTGGTAACGTCTATTAGGCATAATAAATGACATTTTATTTATATATATGAGATACACCTTCTCTACACCTCCTCATCGAGGTGGTGTAAATCTACGCCATAATATTGGCCCTGTGACGTCACGGAAATGGCGTAAGTACGCTTGCTGGATCCAGCCAGGGAGGGTTGGCGCAGACTTGCACCGAGGGGTAAAGTCTGGCGTTGTGACGTCATCGATTTGGCGCAGATGTAGCTCCTGATCCAAGAAAGTTTTCGAAAGAGGAGTATCTCCGACTTACACTGACATACACCGGCGTATGTGTTTGCTGGATCTGGCCCCTGGACGCGACATCCGTGGTGGTGGCGTTGCAGCGCACCAGTACACCCAGCGCAAGGGATCTGCGTGCTCTTGGCAAGAGCACCCAGGACAAGGGTGACGCAGCCCCGAGGAAGAACGGGAGGCCATCGAGCGCGGAAATGACCCCCCTGCCCCCCCCCCCGGCCCCAAAGCCTGCAAAGGGGCCAAGCGGGCCAACAGCGCCCAGACGGCCAGGACGTCCCT
>JACEEZ010002289.1:0-12500 GCA_016584305.1 Chionoecetes opilio
TTTCCTGAGTCGACCTCCGCCGTGCGGCAGGAGTTAACCAGTGTGCGGGCGCCCATTCACCTGCTGCATGACTATCATATAGAATATGGTTTATCAGTATATATGATAATATACTGTAATCTTCGAAAATGTTTGTTTTATAATATTATCAAATAAAAAACTGTAAAACACACTAAAGGAATGCCATTACGAGACTCAGAAGAAAATATCCAATTCACTTAAACTCTTCAAACATTTAAAACTTTTCGAGTCAACTTTTCACATGAAATATAATCAATAGAAGCGCAATTTTATTAGCTTTCCATTGATATATTTCGTTTTCTGATAAATGAATTAGAGCCATGCATAAATTTAGCGTTAAAAAATAAATAAAATCATCAATCGGGTAATTTTCCCGATTGATGATGTTATTTATTTACCTATGTTTTTTCGTTTTCTGATAAATGAATTAGCAGCATGCATAAATTAACGTTAACTAAATAAATAACCTCATCAATCGGGAAAATTACCCGATTGATGATTTTATTTATTTATTTAACGCTAATTTATGCATGGTTCTAATTCAATTATCAGAAAACAAAATATATCAATGGAAAGCTAATAAAATTGCGTTTTCTATTGATATATTTAATGTCAAAAGTTGACTCGCAAAATATTAAATGGCGAAGAGTTTAAGAGTTCGTGCATATTTCTTCTGGGTCTCGTAATGGCATTCCTTTAGTGTGTTTTACTGTTTTTTTATTTGATATTATAATAGAACAATATAATAGATGCCTACTAATTACGTGTTGCATAATGTCATACGGTAGGATTATAATAATTAAAATTAGTACAAGAATCCAAGCCAGACGTGAACATATTTGCACTAGTTCCAAATTAGCTATTCCTACTTTCTATGACTGAAAAAACGAATGCGTAGAGATAAACATAACTGTACATGTAGTAATGTAAACATGCTCTAGCCTATTATTATATAATCCAAGCTCCCCTATTTTGTCGGTAGTTTTTTTTATCCTTAGCCTAGTTTATTATGTGACAGTATACGATAGTCATAATATGAAGCGAAATATCAAATACATCCCCATTGCTTAAGGTAGCATTCAAAACTATAATACAACTTTTAACATGAAACATATCAATAGAAGCGCAATTTTATTAGCTTCCCATTCATATATTCGTTTTTTGATAAATTAATTAGAACCATGCATGAATTAGCGTTAAATAAATAAATAAAATCATCAATCGGGTAATTTTTCTAGATTGATGAGGTTATTTATTTAGTTAACGCTAACTTATGCATGGTGCTAATTCATTTATCAGAAAACTAAATATATAAGTAGATAAATAACATCATCAATCGCGAAAATTACCCGATTGATAATTTTATTTATTTAGTTAACGCTAATTTATGCATGGTGCTAATTCATTTATCAGAAAACGAAATATATCATTGAAAAGCTAATAAAATTGCGCTTCTATTGATATGTTTCATGTTAAAAGTTGACTCGCAAAGTTTTAAATGGCAAATAGTTTAAGTAAATATTAAGTTCATGCATATTTCTTCTGAGTCTCGTAATGGCATTTCTTTAGTGTGTTTTACTGTTTTTTATTTGATAATATTATAGAACAAACATTTACGAATATTACAGTATATCATATATACTGATAAACCATATTCTTATGATAGTCATGCAGCAGGTGAATGGGCCAGCAGACTGGATAACTCCTACCGCACGGCAGCAGGTCGATTTCACGCGCACCACAGGGCACCCCGGAGTGAGGTATCTTGTTGTAGAATGTCTTTGCTGTCCGACAGTGTTCATCCCAATTCGCCTCTGTTTTCTGTGGTAATGGTATACTTGTGCATTCCACGTGTGGTTAGACTGCCTCCGTCTGTAATATGCCTAGCGTGTGTTTTGTTGATGAGTGCAAATATAAGTGCGCTCTAATTCCGAAGGAAAAGAGTGTATGTTTCCATAGATTTCCCATAGAAGCATATATAGAGGGAGAGAAATAGAGGTGGAGAGAAAGAGAAGGATAGAGAGATAGAGAGGGCGAGGGAGGGAGAGAGAGAGGGAGTGACTCTTGACCTCACCTAGCTTTATATGTGAGAGAGAGAGGGGGAGGGAGAGGGAGAGGGAGGGAGGGAGAGAGGGAGAGGGAGAGGGGGAGGGAGAGGGAGAGGGAGGGAGGGAGAGAGGGAGGGAGAGGGAGAGGGAGAGGGAGAGGGAGGGAGGGTGGTAGTGACCCGTCACCTCAAGTCCTCAACTGATAAGAGCACAAGCAGTGTCCTGGGATGTGGGGAGAGTTCCCCATAAAACCTATACCGTCCTCCCCCAGTGGGCACAGCTCATGAATTCCATGTGTATTATACATGGAAATCTGGTGAAATCTTGTGTACACTTGTATTTATCAAATTTCCATGTCTTTTCCACGTGGATAACTAGTTACCGAATTCATATGTATAAGTGAATGCAGAAATCACGAGATTTCCCTCAGAAAATTATTTACACATATAACTGGTCGATGAAATCACGTGGAATACATACAAAAAATATTCAAGAAATTATAGGGATATATATAGATAGCCATATGTATAGCTGAAACATTCAAAATTAGATCAGCCCGAATGATTTTGCACCTTAAATCAGTTGATTTGTCATGTTTTACCCATATTCCTATTCATGCGTAGTACATAACGGTGCTGGATAAATCGTTGATAAAACATAATATTATGTGAATTTATATTATATATTTCACAAACAAAAAAATTGTCCCACAAAAATTGTCGATATGCTTCTTTAAGGTATATGTAATCAAAATTAGATAAATATTGAATAAGAAATATCAAATTTCCTCACAGTTACTTCATTATTATTATTACATATAATTTGAACTTGCCGCCAAGCAAAACAGCCGCCACCGCCTGGAGACTGCCTCGGCGGGCCAACGCCATGTTTGTTGCTACACAAAGGAGTTCAGCCTCACGCGTGGTGCTACCCCTCTCGGCAACACGCAGTCATTCGCCTCACCTGTGCCTTCCTGAGGAATACAGGTCAACTACAACGCATGTGATAGCATCATAGGACATCACCAGGGCTCATAGTGTTCCCAAAGGTATCCCCGCAGCCCTAAATCAACAAAGTTCCACGCTAGGTGAGCAAATACTTTGTGTCTACATCGGCAGTTAGGTTTGGCAAACCACACAAGGTATGTATAGTAGCTATGTGGGAAAAAATTTCAAAATTGTTAAATGCTATTGCAAGAGGTATCAGTGGAAAGGTCTTGAAACAAACTTTGCAATGACACCAAGATGACCCTCCTAGGACCTAAAATAAGAAAGTTACATCAAATAGAAGTTCGCCTTTTGGGCATATTTTTGTCTTATAAAACAATAGGATTATTGTGACCAATAAAAATTTGGCATCATGAACACTCATGGTTAGGTTAGGTTAGGTTAGGTTAGGTTAGGTTAGGTTAGGTTTCGTTTCATTAAAACATAAGGTTAGGTTAGGTTTCATTTTTTTTTTTTTTTTTTTTTTTTTTTGGTTTGCGCAAAATAAAACTAGCACCATTAGAACAAGCACCTATTGTAGGCCAAGAAAAAGTAGTTGGTGTCTCTGAAAACGAACGTGAAACTCTCCTCCATAATTACCAAACAAACAGAACGAACGAACAACGAAATGAAAAACAGTGCATTGACATCGATTACAGATAGCCTGATAAAATTGTTGCTACTCGATAAAAACTTATCAAATTCGACATATAGCCCGGACAAATAACGAAAAAAACTTTTTTTTATTAGTTTCAAGATTAATTTCACTCGCCTTCAGAAAAATTGACGAGCGTTTTGGCGACCTGCCCACAAAACACATCTCCATTTTCGCGGAATGTACGTGATTTCAGAAATGTTCCGAGAATTTTCGAAAATTGTTTTCTGCAACGAGTTGAGGGTCAATGTGTGTACTACGTCATCAAATCATGTGTAAGCTCGTGCATCACAGGAAAACACACAAAAAACTGTTTTCTTAGGGGGTTCACAACACAACTTTTGCGCTAAATTTTGCCAATTTCGATGAAAAGAAAAGGGGGCTGAGCTGAAATGTTGACAAAGTTGTCAAGCGTGAAATCGGAGAATATGCACATACCTATGTATAGCATTACAAATAGGTATTCAATAGCATTGTTGGAGTATGTTGAAGAATTTGGCCTCAGTAATCATATACCAGTGTAAATTAAGTCGTCTCCCTTTCCGCCATTTTTTAAAATGCTTAAGAATCGAACAAGTACATGATACTTCATCCTGAGAGAAGACTAAACGCTAAATATTCTGTAAGAGTTCGCGCTTCAACAGATTCGCTTCTTTTGATTTATAACTATGAGTCAATATGCAGTTTCAACCAATAATCCTTATTGACCAATACTTTCCTGACCTGATGGTGGGGCTGCGCACCCCAAGACCCCCCTTGTAGTTCACTAACCTAACCTAGGCATTGATTACGTAATCTAACCTCGCTGGGGGGGTTTTTCCCCCCCAGACCCCCTTGTGTTATTTCAAATTTTTCCGCCAGCTGTTGTAGGGGCCAGAAATGTAAAATTCTAGAATCCTTTCCCGCCCTTATTAGTGTTTTTTTTCCTCCAGACCTTCACAGACCCCTTCATATACTTTTAAAACGTCATTATAAAGTGGGGGAGAGATGCCCCCCTTCACCCCACCTCCCTAAACGACCCCCCTGGACCCCTCAAAAATATATTATGGTTAATATTGCTAATCTAACCCCACTATAATCTTACCTAACCCTCACTAATAACCTCAGAGCTAGACCCCCAAAAAATAATGACCAACTTTAACCTCAAAATGACCTAACCTAACCTGGTAAAATTCTAGTTCTTTCCCGCCCTTAGGTTTCGCAAGGAGGTTATTGGTGGGGTTTAAATAGTGAGGTTAGGTTCGGTAATATTATTTTGGGGGTTCCAGGGATCGTTTAGGGAGGTTGAGTGAAGGGGGGCATCTCTCCCCCTTATAATTACTTTTTAAAAAAAGTATCTAAAGAGATCTGTGAAGGTCTGGAGGAAAAAAAACACTAATAAGGGCGGGAAAGGACTTTAGAATGTTACCCTGCACTTACAGCTACCCAACTGTAAATTTACAGTTAGGTCATCCCGCGACTTCGAAGCCAAAAACATATTTTTCCCTAAATAATTTGGTACCTGGAACTGTTGCCGATATGTATCTCACCGACGTTTGCCCAAGTGTTCCTATTTTCGACGACAGTTCCATTTTTTTATCTTGATATTACACCACCCGGTTTAATATTCCGCAGAGTTGGCGGGCTCCACAGGCCTTACAGCTTACTTTTACTCTATTTTTTTGGCTCAATATATTGTGGCAGTAGTTATTCACTAGCGGTTACCAAAAATTAGCCTAACACTTATAATTATATAAAAATTGCTAGGTTAGGTTACGTTAAGGTTTGGTTAGGTTAGATTTAGGTTATACTAGCCGCAAAGCCGCCCTCCGGGCGGCTTTTTGGCTAGCTCCTGCGGAGGGCTATTGGTGGGCCTGCCCCCACCTGTGTTTGGTGGGCCTTCGGCCCCCAAACATGGACTCTCCAGATAGCCCCTTCTAATTTTCCTGAAATCATGGTTTGTAGAAATGTATGTATTTCCCCCACCCATTCACTCACCCTTACCCATCACCCCCCCCACCCATTCCCTCACCCATTACCCATCACCCCCCCCCATTCACTCACACTTACCCATCACCCCCCACCCATTCACTCACCCATTACTCATCACCCCCACCCTTTTCACTCACCCTTTAAACCCATCACCCCCCACCCTTTTCACTCACCCATTACCCATCACCCCCCACCCATTCACTCACCCATTACCCATCACCCCCCACCCATTCCCCATCCACCCCACACCCCCACACCCTTCCCATCACCCCCCACCCATTCACTCACCATTACCCATCACCCCCCACCCATTCACTCACCCTTTTACCCATCACCACACACCCATTCACTCACCCATTACCCATCACCCCCCACCCATTCACTCACCATTACCCATCACCCCACACCCATTACCCATCACCCCCCACCCCATTCCCCATCACCCCCCACCCATTCACTCACCCATTACCCATCACCCCCCAACCCATTCCTCACCCATTACCCATCACCACACACCCATTACCCATCACCCCCCACCCATTCACTCACCCATCACCCCACACCCATTACCCATCACCCCACCCATTCACTCACCCATTACCCATCACCCTACATCAAGGTTTCCTCAATTCTCGCAACCCACTTTTGTTTTCACATTCTCGCTAATAGGCTGCTAAAAAAAAAAAAAAAAAAGTGATCGGATCATCTCATAAGTGGGCTTATGACCTTCCCCTGGTCAACCTGATTCCAAAATGTGCCATATGAGGTGTTTGCGCACTGGGGGCGGAACCTAACCACACACACCCCACAGACAGACAGACAGACACACTTTCGCTTATATTAATTATAGATAATGCTAGTTTAGATTAGGTTATGCTTAGGATAGGTTTGGGTCTGGTTTTGTAGAGTTATTTAGGTTAAAACAAACAAAAAAGGATGGTTTTGCGTTTGTCCGGGTGGTTGGCGCTGCCAACTCCTGGGGAATATTTAACGAATTGTACTTATTAGTGATGTAAATATTATTTTTGTAGCACTAATAATAAGAATAGAGGAACAGATTTACAAAAAGTGAAACCTACTCTTTTCTTGCAAATATGCCCGTGTGGGGAGTTGACTGCAGGCAGCCATGCCCGACTTTTAGGGGTTAAAAGGGGATGGACCATGGTTAAAACTGCTTTACGATTTATGTTCCGGTAATTCTAAAATTTTAGGACAGCATCGCTCTCAGACGTAAGTCGGGACTCCTGACTGCTCCACTAGTCCACTACATACATCAAATAGTGTTGTGCAGTTGTGAAGCTATGACAAATATAGTTGGTCTTGGTCTAAATAAAAATAATTACTTTCTTTTATTTACATTACCAATGGTAATGCATCTGGATCAATAACAACCACTCGAAGGGGTTTTTTGGGTTAAAGCCCTCCCTCCATCATATCAAGCTAGTTTTGGCTAGGTTAGTAGGCTAATTAGGTCTGTGATGCGAGGAATGATTAGGGTAAATGTTCCCTTTAGGTAAAAGTAAAGAAAAAGTGGGGGACATACAACACAGCTGCACTTTGGGCTTCAGCGCTCATCTCCGTATCCTTAACCTTTTGAGCCTGTGGCCGATAGTAATTCCTTACCCGGGACACAGGGCCACTGTGACATCCAGACTACAGTTTACCTTCCCCAGGTTTCCCCGTGGGCTTGCTGTATTAGCTGTTTTTTCAAATCCTTTACATTATCATTAATAATGCATCATATGCATAAAATAACACGCGGAGGTGGTGAAGAGAGCAAAGCCACTCCCCTTCCATTTTATCCGTATATTTTTTGTTAGGTTATCTTGGGTTAGGTTGATAAGCCAAAATCTAATTATTGCTCATTAACTAACCCAAGATAACCTAAGTTAAACTAACATAAGAAATAACGGTATTTTAGTACTTTCGACCATTAACCCCGGGGACTGCCCCCCGGGTTTTATTCCCCCGAGTATAAAATTCCATTTTATACTATTTTTATGGAAATCAATAATAGCATCGGGGGTAAAATCATAAAATAACAGGTTTTTCGCCAACTTTATCCCCCTCCGAGTGGTTATTATTGATCCCTGATGCATTACTAACTAGGGGGGGGGGGGGGGGGAAACTCAGTAGAGCGCATACCTCCGCCCGAATTTTCATGAATATTTTTCATGCCATGGCAACAGTTGTTATTCGATTTCAAAAAAAAAAGTAAAAAAACGAGAAATTTTTTTTTTAAGTAAAAAAAAAGTATTTTATATATATCATATAATATATATATATATATATATATAATATATATATATATATATATATATATATATATATAAAAATATATATAAAATATAATTATATATATTTTATATATGCCATTCAGTATGAGCCATACCTCCGGCCGAATATTTCATCAATGGTTGCCATGCAACAGTTGTAAATAGATTTCCAAACTAAATCAGTTTTCTTATACCAAATAGACTTGGTATACCGAGTTTGGTCCAAATCTATCGTAACTTTTCGAGAAAATCCTGTACACTAACAAGACAGACAGATCGGGTGAAAACATAACCCCTCAACTTCGTTGGCGGAGGTAATTAATATTAGAGAATTTTTTTGTTATTGTATAATTTGCCAAACATTATATTTTAGTGACAAATGAAAGTATATATACCTAGTAATTTTCTTCCCTATTGGGATTATTGTGTTAGAAAGGTGTATTTTTTCCATTGTATCTTTATGACATCCGAAAAATTGTACTGTACATATTTTTTTTTTTTGTAGATTCTCCCATCCTATGAATATATGTACTAGTTTCCCACCAGTACAACCAGTTTTTTTTTTTAGAAATTATTAATGACGCAGTAATATATGTGCTGAGAATCATATATATATATATATATATATATATATATTATATATATATAATATATATAATTTTTCTAACCCTAGAAAGTATAGTTATAAAGATAGTTATAAAAAATCTGCATAGTTAATTTTTAATTCCCAAATTGAATTTCAGCAAAAGCGGATGCGGGCTGCAATAGTATTCTGGTTGATCAATTTCAACTAGTGACTACCAGTAACTACTCTTCTCTTGTGAGACAACATAGAAAAAAGTGAGTAAAATACATATAATTTATGAATTTAAACCTCTATATTTATCTTGCTGTACTTTACAGAAGCTTTCCATTAAGCTAATAACTTGGGGGTTTTTATATATGGCCTTGTAAGAACACCAGGTGATGCGTGCAGTAAGACGTCAATGTGCTGTACAATAAAATGTACCAGCAAATCTCTTTATCATTATCAAAATTAAGTTCTTCAATAGACATTTTTTTAGTTACTTTGTTTTGTGTGTAGATTAAATTACTTTGTGTTGTCTAACTAATTTTTTTTCTTTTATCATCTTTCAGATCACCCACCTATTAATTTATATTCTCAAACTCTTATTTTTTTCATATTCCAAAACTAATATATTTTCATCATTTTTGTAGGAAGCCTTTATATTCTAATGACGGGTATTTTTTTCTCCAGTAATTTGAAAGCATGGCTTACTATAAAAGATATAGACAGATACAACGCGAGCTTAGGAACTGTTGGTCAGTAGTAGTGAGGAGGAAGATGACTGGTCTCATCAGGGGTATAAAAATTTGCCAACTTAGCCACAATAATTATTTTTTAAACGACATGCTCAAGATTTCCTGATCAGCAAAATTGTGGAAGAAAAAATTAAACCCCCCTTAGTATTAACTCCCTTCAGAAAAATCAAGCACAGACGATCAGAGTCACCACAATGTACCTGAAGAAAAAAGGGGTTTGCTGATAGATCACTCGAAGAAGAAATGCTAGGTGGGCTTCTAAGTATAAAAATTCCACGTGAGGCACTTAAAAAGCTATTAGAATTACTAAGAAAAAATGGGCATGACTTCCCAAAAGATTCCGCACTTTAATGGAAACTCCAAGATATATAGAAGTAATAGAAAAATGTGGAGGACACTATTCTTATTTTGGGGATCGATTCATGTTTTGCAAAGTATATTGAAACTCATCCAAAATTTATAAAAAAAAATGATTCAATTAAACTTAATGTCAATATAGATGGTATTCCTTTATAAAAAATCAAGCAATAAGCAGTTCTGGCCTATACTGATAAAGTTTAGTTGTTTTAGGCCACATTAGTAGCCCTGTTTTGTGGAAAAAAACAAACCAAATTCTGTAGACAGCTTTTTAAGAGATTTTCTGCAAGAATACAGACAGCTTTCAGAAAAGGGTTTTAGTTTTTGCAGGGAAAAAACTGGCACTAAAAATTGTATCATTTATCTGCGATGCACCTGCCGATCTTTTATAAAATGCATCAAAGGGCACAATGGGGTATTACGCATGTGAGAGATGTGAAATCAAAGGAACCCTTCGGAATCACATGTTCTTGTATTAGACTCCACACAGCTCTAAAATGAAAGGTCTGATGAGAAATTTAATCAGGAACATACAAAGATTCTCATCATTTGGAAAAAGTCCTTTGATTCATTATGGAATATATTGCGTGAAAGGATTTCCATTGGTTTTATATGCACTTAATTTGCCTTGGTGTCACTAGAAGGATGTTGCTTTTTCTCATAAGAGGTCCTAAGAAATGCAAACTCTCCCAGCATCAAGTAAAATTGATCTCTGCCTCTTTAGAAGAACTGCCCAAACAAGCTACCAATTTGAATTTGCTAGAAAACCACGATCACTAGCTGTAGTTGATCGCTGGAAGGCCACCGAGTTTAGACAGTATATATTATACACCATATTGTTGTCCTGAAAGATGTTGTTTCTGACAGTATATACAAAAACTGTCTTTTGCTTACTGTGGCCTTATCAATTTTATTGAATTCAATGATAATGTACGGAAATTCATCCCTGTCATATGCAAAAGAATTGCTTCCTGTTTTGTGCAAGGTTGCCGAGATGTTATATGGTCGCATTTTTTATTGTATACAACGTTCATAATCTTCTTCACTTGGGTGATGATGTGGAAAATTATCAGTGTTCCCTTAATGACATAAGTGCTTTTCCCTATGAGAATGAACTTCACAAATAAAAAAGTTGGTGCGTCATAAAACAACCCGTTTCTCAGGTTTTCAAAGACTTGCAGAAGAGGAAAGAAATAACAAATCTAAAGAGACAGAAGCTTGTCACAGAATGTATATATCCACAAAATAAAAAAAAAATAATTGCTTCTGCTGGAAAAGGAAGATTTTGTGTTCCTTAGGAAACAAGTAGATGATGGATACTATGAATGTGATGTTTTTCGTCAAAGCCAAACTGACTGTTTTTTACTGAACCATGCAATTCTAAAATCATTAACATTGTTTTCATGAAAAAGAACAGTAATCTCAAAAACAGTTATTCACTCAAGGCAGCTGTATAGAAAGGTTGGTGAAATTGCCCAAAAAAGATGGCTTGGTTTTGTACCAGTCTTACATGACATAATTAATTAGGCCTACTAACAATTAAATTTATATGTAACAATTTAAACAGATGATAAACAGCAAGTCCATAATTTATGTTCTTTAAGTGTCCCAGAATTGTATGAGTCTCTGTTGTCTGTATACCTGTATTGCTTTTGTCATGTAGCCCCTTATGGCCTAGTACTTTTTTTCCCAAAACTGTTTTTTTTCCTATCAAATCATCATTACATCTTCATTTTCTTTACTTCATCTTCCCTGTGTCTTGTGCGCCTTCTGTGAAGACTCAAAACTCCCCAGAGTTTCTGGTCCCGGAAAGGATTTTGTGTCGGTGAGATATCTAAGTATTTTTTTTTTCTAGATTACTTAAACTGTCAATGAAATTTTAATTTTTATTTTTGTTATACATCTGAAGGAAAAAAGTTATATTGCTAATAAATGCAAATACCTAAATTTTTGGATTGTAACCTTTTAGTATTAAAGTAACTCTTAGAGTACCTTTTATTATGCTGCAGATGTTACAAAATTTAAATCAAGCATGCCTGGCCTGTACTAATAATTGTACAATGTACTGTACCATACTGATAATAGTTTTTGTTCTTAGAATGTGGAAACGAGCAGTGTGGTTGGAAGGCAAGAAAGAAGAGGAGGGTGTGGGGACCATCCAGTTGGGTGTTAGAGGGGAACCAAACTTTGCTTTGGCCACATGGTGTTAATGCTGAGAGTGCCCTTCATATCAGCAAGAACCGGAAAGTTAAATCATGGAGGAAGTTTCTGTTGAAAAAGTGAAAATTTTCTTCTGGTAGGTATTTTACTGCTACCATACTGGTAGCCTCCTGCATGACCTTCACTTTCTTTTATGGATGCTCATCTTAGAATCACTAATTTGATCTCCCCTTTTAACAGTACCTGAAATTCAATTAGTAGCTATTACGGTCCTCAATATTTCAATTAAAGCAATATAGGTTAAATAAACACCAAGATAAGGGAAGAAAATAAATATTAAAATTGCTTCTAGCCCAGTATATATTATGATGTTGACCAGTATATATCTAGTTAGACTGCTTTTGTTTGGTCTGCTGAAAAAATTTACTTGGCTCGTCATAAGCTATGGAACATCAAGTCTAATACAATCCAGCACTGTATTGCTATTTTGGCTGTATTATATTTTATGTTTGTAAGATATGATATCAATAACCTATTCTACATGTTATCTGATTTGTGATTCCATGTCATTTTTACCACCACATGTTTAATTTCGATTTGATGCTTCGATTTAGATTGTTCTGAACTACATGAAGATTCTTGTTTCTCGGTTAACCTAAAATGTTTTGTTATGGGACAGTTAAGTTAAATAAACCCTCACAAA
>JACEEZ010002289.1:17500-34572 GCA_016584305.1 Chionoecetes opilio
TTTAGCTGCAATCTTATAACACCATCGCCTTCGAGATCTTTTTTCTATGGGGTGAAATTGTTTATTTACTTCTGTATCTATATTCAAGAATCTTAAAAATGACAATCACAAGTAAATACTGTTGTGAAAATCTTGGAGAGACTTTTCAGTTATACTCCTAATTACTTTTTTTTTTGCTGAGTTTTTCCAAACATATGTCCGTTTTACCTCACTGCTGAGATTCCCGTGTCCCAAAACCAAAACACCCACCCTTATCTAGTACGTATATCAGGTGAGCTCAGGCAAATTATACAGAAACAAGTATCACGAGGTTGGATGCATTCTAGACGGACAGTTTGCCAAACACGATAATGCAGACTAAACTGAGATAATTCAAAGGTAAGCATACACATGATTTATTCCACCAGATATTACTGTGTAATACACATGAATCTGGTCATGTGTATTCCACATGTACAATTTCACATGAAATCAATTTGCATATTAGATCAGATATCCATGTCTGTTCCACGTGTAGAATCCATGTGTATTCCACATGAATTATGCGACATTTGCCCACTGGGCCCCTTATTCGTTTTCCGTGGTGACGTCACGCATCGTTAAGAAAGCCACGCCTGTGAAATTGACACTGGGCGTTACTTGCCAAACGGTTTGATCTTCTCTTTCTCGGCCTTGCATACAAGTGTAGGTGAAAAGTGTAGGCAATAACGTTTGAGCATGATTCTTCCATCTACACAATATATGACTCAAGTGCATGTGAGGCGCTGTCATATCCTATTAATGCCGATATATACCAGTGATTCGAGGCAAGTAATAATCATAGCAAACTCATTAATCTGCCCTACAGATCATGCAATGTATGTTACGTGTAGTTGTATGTTACGTGTCTACACTATCAACAAACTGGCAACTATCAAGGAGCTGCCAGATCACTGTGTTTTCCTCTCTCCCTCTTTCTTTCCTTTACATTCCTTCCTCCTTTCTACCTCTTCTCTTCTTATTTCTTCTCCTTCCTTCCTATTCTTTCTATTTCTTCCATCTTTACTTCTTTTTCCTCCTCCTTCACTTATTAAACTCTTTTCCTTCCTACTTCAATTTTTCTTTTGTTCTTCTTCACTTTATTTTACACATTCTTCCTTCTCACTTTTTTCCTCCCTCTTCATCCACATTTTTCTACTTTTCCATCTTCTATTTCTAATTTTTTTGTTTGCTTCTTCCTTCCTTCACCTTTCTTCGACCTGTTCTTTTTCTTTTGTTCGTCCTCCATAGTCTTTTTCCGGCTTAGTTTTCTTTTTTTTAGTATTCATATATTATTTATTCTTCCTATTTTTCTACCTTCTGCTTTACTCTTAATTTTACTTTTTCTTCCTCTTCTTCCTTTTTCCTCTCCTTTTTTCGTCTTTCTATTCTTCCTTCTTCTTTTTATTTCTTCCCTCTCTTCGTCCTTCCTCTTCTCTTCCCTCTTCATCTTCTTACCTCCTTTTTTATCTTTTCTTTTCTTTTTTCTTTACCGTAGATAACAGTGAAGTCGCCAGTTCTACGTTTCTTTGTTATTTACAGACGTGTGGTGGCATTAATACTTACATTTGTACATCCATGATTTCAGGAAAGTTAGAAGGGTCTATCTGGAAAGTCTGTGTCATTTTGTGTCTTCATCTGTGTCATATTGACATGAACAAATGACAAAAATAAAACCGAGTGGCGACCTTGCTATACCTACTACAGTAAAGTCGCCAGCTAGTATTTTAACCCAACAGTTGAGTCGCCACTCTGGGGAATTCAGGGAAATTAGAGGTAAAGTAAAACAAGTCTATATATATATTAGCTGCGGAAGATGCTTGGATATATAAAAATTCCTCTGCCAACGTGAAAACAAATTCTATTCAAGTTTGAAAGATCTGGCAAGTTTTGTGTCCTGCCGCCCGAAAGGTGATCAGCTACGGTCTGTCATCGCGCGAAGAAAAACGTGAAAAGCAAAATGCGAAAGTTATATTTGCAGATACAAAGCATAAAACAACGCTGAAACGGTAGATTATACAGTCATGATATAAACTACTGTGTAACATCTTCAGTGGCACATAAAAATCAGTAGTGATGCTATGAGTCGTAATATTTGGCGCCTGGCGACTTCACTGCAGGTGGCGACTTCACTGTTATCTACGGTACCCTTTATTTTATCTTAATCATCTTTCATAATTTTTTTTCAGCTTCATTCATATATTTTCCTTACTCTTAATTCCTTTATCATTAATTTTACTTCATCATTGATCTTCCTTCTATTCCTTCTTCTCACTTCATTTTTATTGATCCTTTTTCATTCTTCAGTGATTCATCTGCATTTTCCCACATTCATTCTTTTTCATTAATTTCTTACCGTAGATAACAGTGAAGTCGCCACCTGCAGTGAAGTCGCCAGGCGCCAAATATTACGACTCATAGCATCACTACTGATTTTTATGTGCCACTGAAGATGTTACACAGTAGTTTATATCATGACTGTATAATCTACCCTGTTTCAGCGTTGTTTTATGCTTTGTATCTGCAAATATAACTGTTGCGCATTTTGCTTCTCACGTTTTTCTTCGCGCGATGACAGACAGTAAACAGTAGCTTTTCGGGCGACAGGACGCAGACTTGCCAGATCTTTCAAACTTTAATAGAATTTATTTTCACGTTGGCAGAGGAATTTTTATATACCCAAGCATCTTCCACAGCTAATATACATAGAGACTTGTTTTACTTTACCTCTAATTTCCCTGAATTCCCCAGAGTGGCGACTCAACTGTTGGGTTAAAATACTAGCTGGCGACTTTACTGTAGTAGGTATAGTGAGGTCGCCACTCGGTTTTATTTTTGTAATTTGTTCATTTATAGCCCTAATATGACACAGAATAAGACACAAAATGACAGACTTTCCAGATAGACCCTTCTAGCTTTCCTGAAATCATGGATGTACAAATGTAAGTATTAACGCCACCACACGTCTGTAAATAACAAAGAAACGTTGAACTGGCGACTTCACTGTTATCTACGGTAGTTATTCATTCTTCGCAATTCCTCATTCATCTTCATTCTTGAACACTACTTAAAACTTTTTCTTCTGCATTCATCTTCCATTTTTTTCAATCCTTCTCTATTTTCCTTCTTTCCTTTATTTTTATTTTTTATTCAGTCTTCTTCATTCGCTCATCCATTTGTTCATCCTGCTTCAGTAGGGTACTGGTGCACCGTGCAGCACACTACCCGTATTCCTGACCGACTTGGAGACATGCCCAATATTCTTGATCTTTTCCTCACTATACTTAAAGGCGCGGTCACACGAGCAACTTTTCTGGCAATATTACAGCCGGCAACAGAAACGCGGCCCAAACTCGGATATAATTGCGGTTTTATGAAGACCATCATGTTGGTCTTCAGACAATATTCTTGTCAGAATATTGTCACAGAATTCACACCACCAACGCATATTATTTGACATTCCTTTTTAATGCACGCTCTAATTCAATATACAGAAGCTGAAATAAATAGCTACATAGTGGCAAGAACCGATTACAAGACGAATTGTGAAGCCCTGTACACTCTTGTACGTGTTTTTAAGCGTTTTGAAGGATACAAAACACGAAGAAAAATTTACATGAGTTATAGATGGTTTCCATTTTCTTTGTTGACGGTCTATTAATAACAAAATTTTTTAGGGGATACCAACTTATTATTGATCACTTTGATGTTTGAATGTCTGATGTTATGTCTGACGCGCTTCCATACACAAGAATCCATTTCAATCATTCACTACCCTATTTGTGAACCAGTTTCGCCCTATTTATCCCTATTTTTTCAGACGCTTCTTCAGATACATCTTGAGAAGCCAAAATTGCCATTAAAACTCTTGCTACCTCTGTGAAAGTCTGTGTGACCAAAACACGGCAAGGTATTGCCATTGCTGAATATTGCCGCCTGAATATTGACGGAAAAGTTGCTCGTGTGACCGCGGCTTCGTGACCGTTGACTTACCCTTCTGCTTATTCTGTGAAACTATTCTCTCCGTTGGGTTCCTCCAATCACAATCTTATTTCTGTAACCTGTCCTGTCGCTCCGGTGCCGTCCCGGGACCCACCTAGGCGGAGGTGCTTCTGGCATTTCAACTCAGCTAAGTGGGAGGACCTAAGGCATTACTACTCTGATTAATCCCTGGAAGGATTACTGCTTCCATGTCAGAGACCCATCTCTTTGTACAGAGCGCATAACTGAGGTCATTGTCTCTGGCATGGAGGCGTACATTCCACACACTTTCTCTAATCCTAATGCCCGTCAACCTTGGTTTAACTCTGCTTGCTCTTCTGCTGTCCAAGATAAGAGAGGTGGCTCACAGACGGTACCGTAAGCATCCATCTCCTGAAACTCATGCCCTTTATATTTCTGCCCGTAATCATGCCAGATCTTTTCTTAAACTTACTAAATACTCCTCCATTCATAGAAAATGTCAAAATCTTTCTGAATCAAACTCTTCTCGTGACTTCTGGCATCTAGCTAATAACATCTCTAACATTTCTTCATCTTTCCCTCCTATGCTTCACCCAGATGGCTCCACAGCTGTCTCATCTATTTCTAAAGCTGAACTCTTTGCTCACACCTTTTCTAAAAAATTCCACTCTGGTTGATGAAGGGCTTATTACTCATTCTCCTCCACCCTCTGACTATATTATGCCCAGTGGCGGCTCGTGATAAAATACAATGGAGGGACTGCAAGCTTCACACAACAGTAGGATACACAAATTTTACCTATCTCAAGTATGAGTTGTAGTTGATGTTAACGGATTTCAGGGCATGGTAGTAGTGGTGGTGGTAGAAGGGATGGTGGGGGTGGTAGTGTTGGTAGTAGAGGGGATGGCCGAGGTAGTGATGGTAGAATTATAGTATTAATTGAAAATAAAGTCGGTATCGCTTGATTTCAGTTTTTTCATTTAGTGTCAGCTGGGATAAGTTAATGTTTGGCAAATACTTCACTGGATTTTCCATCGTCATAGGGTAATTAAAGAAAGCACGATTTAACCACACCGTCCATACGCACTGTAAACACGAGAGGGACGAGACTTAGCTGCCTCGACTGCAGCTCTTTGTGTTCACAAGTGGCGCGGCAGCGGCGCAGACATGAATCGTACAGCAAATATGAAAGTAACTTAATTTTGGTCTGGTTTTAATGAAAATTCACTTAGTAACGTATTGAAAATAAATAAATAACATATAATGACTTTTTATTATGATATATTTGTTAGTAGTGTATAAATTCTGCTGTGTCTCTAAAGGCATCATACACCTGGTAATGAGTGTCTGGGGGTGCTGCAGCTCTGCAGCCCTATGCGGCTATGCCACGAGCCGCCACTGATTATGCCTGTTATTAACCCTTTCACACACGAAAAGTTTAATAAGTTTTTCCATCCACTGCGACATCAGTCTGGGGCTCTCTAAGGGGCAGCGTGTAATGGCCTGACTCTGCGGCGAATGTTTTGGTTATGTTATCAATTTCAACCACAATTATTCTTTTTTCCTGGCATTATTATATATCGTTGGTTTTGCAAGAGATTATTCTGCCTTATGAAAGACAAAAATAACAAGAAATGCAAGTAAATAGCGGAGTTTAATGACTTAGAAAAAACATTGAGTAAAGAGAAATAAGAAATACTTACGTTCACCACTTCGTAGCTCGATACTTCCTGAGTCAACTTTTTATGGTTTATATGCCAATAAAAGCGGATTTTTATGAGGATTCCAACGCTACCATTAGCATTTTCATATGGCCAGTAGTTCTTGAGAAAATGGAGGAAAACTGAAACACATGTTGGAAGACGGATTAGGCTACAAGTATGGCTTACCCGGCTCGGGACACGTTTTAAAGGGACGGGCAGTCCGCGCTGACAGGCTGCCTGCTGAGAGTGAGCTGGAACACAAGCCCTTATCACTTCAAATCCACCCTCACGAGCGAGTTGACAATTAGTTTATTTTATAGGCCTAGCTTGGATCTTTGACACAGTAAATTTTGACGCGATTCTGATAAATACTTTATTTTTGGCGAATTTTTAAATGTTTTTTGACGCAGTTCGCGTCAAAAGCTCAGATGTAGACGGGCCCGTTTTGACGCGATCGCGTCGCCGTGCGTGAAAGGGTTAAGATCCTTCATAATGATGTTTTCTTTGCCCTTTCAAGCCTCGAACTCGAATTCGTCTCCTGCCATTTCGTCACAAATTGTATATAATATAATGTGTAGATTTACACAATTATACTACCTCAATTCGAGAGAACTGGAACCCAAAATGCCAGGGGTCGCTGGCAGTTTTAACTCACTTTTTTTATAATAAGTTGGTCTACTGGAATACAAAATATGAGCTGATTCCACTGCACTTAAAACACAAAAGTATAATATTAAGAACGATTTTCTTCTATATGTATATTGTATAGAAGCCTGATTCTGTAAAACATTGTATATAACCAAATAACCAAGGAGGTTATAGTTGAGGAGGCGAGGTAAATGCTACTCTATGATATTATATAGTCAATAACGAATGTTTAGAAGTTATCTATACCTAGGCAGTCATATGTTCCTGTTATTATTGTGTATCAATCAGATAGAAAGCCTGGAAGTGCAATGAGTCGACGCGTGAAGTAGTAATGTTTTGATTCAATCTCCCCGCCACAATCTCCCCGCCCACCACTCCCCGCCGCGGCACGTCGCCTCCACAATTATAACCTACATTGTCGCAGCAACAAGCCGATTTCGGCATTCTTTATTCTTCATTTTTCCAAGGCATTGCTTATTGTATTTTGACAAGCGTTTGCCAGACGCAGCAGTACTGTCTTAGAAAACAGTGTGAACATCGCCCAAATTTTACATGCCACAATATACATGTAAAAAATATATTAAGCTTTGCTACTCGAGGCGAGTAATTTGCATTAAATTGCTATTATAGAACGTTCCATCGTAATGCATGTCATCCATATAATTAGTAGAACAACAGAAGAATTAAATTTTTTGGTATTCAGATGCGGTGCATCAATGTTTATCGCGAAATTAATTTATGAAAAATATTAGTCGCGGAGCCAAAACACAGTAGACCAACCTTTGAGTTAAAACTGCCAGCGACCACTGGCATTTCTCGAGTTTCAGATCATTGGAATTACCCTGGGGTCTCTCTCAATCCTCACGAAACCACACATTAACTTTCCAGCCTATACAGTGAATGAAACGTGTGTTCAAGGTCCTTACTCATCCCCGGCAAACTCAAGGCGAATATGTGAGTAGATTTACTCGCGAACAGGAACAACCAGAACAAACGTGTAAAGTTAAAGAAGAAATAGATAAATGTTTCAAGTTATAAGCAGGTGGTGGAAATGGCGAGATGCTGCACTCTGATATGGTTTGGACACCTGGAGAGGATGGATGAGAGTGAGATGTCAAGAAGGATATGTAATAGCAGAATATATGCAGGTGTGAGGATGATCCATTGCCAAATGGGAAAATAGAGTGCTGTAGTATGTGAGTGATAGAATAGATGGGAAAAGTGATGGGATTGGAAGATGTGATGAGGTTTATGAATAGGTGCAAATGGAGACTCTTCTGTTGTGGCCACCTCCTTGAGGGAGTTCCAAGGAACAGGCCTCAGTGTTGTCTAGTAGTGACGAATTTTGTACATCCATATTTTGTTAAGGCATATATATGGGTGTGATAGGTATGGGCGTGGCACATTGTATTGCCAGCCCCAGTTGCATCACTGCTGGGTCAGCAGTATAGAGAAACCGGCAGGGCTGGTGAGAGGTCACTTAGCTTATTTCCATCTCTTATAAATAGATGGTAACATAATAGATATTTATATAGAGTAGTTATATTATCCGTTTTTCTATGGTAGAAACATTATTTGCTACTTACTATGTCTATATGTTTAGTAATGGAGCAGATGTATATTAAACAGAGTAGTCGACACCTGCATAACAGGGGCGCAGCGGCTCACGCCGCCGACTACAGAGGGCAGAGCGGCGATAGCCTTTGCCAGGGTAAGACGGAGATTGTATCAGGGACTCCTGTATATTTCGTCAAGTGTATATATTGTAGATTTACATAATTATACTACCTCAAGAACCCTGGCGTCTCTCTACATCCTCACGAAACCACAGATTAACTTTCCAGCATATACTGTGATTGAAACGTGTGTTACTGGATGTTACTCATCTCCTGCTTTTATGGCGAGTACCTATGTGAGTAGAATTACTCACGAAAAGGAATAACCAGAACAATTTGAGAAAATCGGAAAAATATTTCAATATCAAATTACAACTTATGAATTCAATTTTTTGAATCCATGAATCATATGGGACTAGACTAATAATAGTCTTTGTGTAGGAAACTTTACTTTACAGTTACATGAAAACAAACCTAGAATTCATTGTTCTTTGCAAGATATAACAGGAATCATCTTCACGTTTTTCTCACTAAAACATTTAAAATTTTCTTAGGAATATTTTTGTCATATAATATTATACATATATATATATATATATATATATATATATATATATATATATATATATATATTAGTGTTGTAGGTCTCGAGACTGGTCTTGGTCTTGCTCAAACGAGACCAGTTTGATGTGGTCTTGGTCTTGGTCTCGTTTGATGTGGTCTTGGTCTTGATCTTGTTCTCGTAGCTTCTGGTCTCGGAGTTTGGCTCGAGACCAGGTCGAGACCAGGATTAAAAAGTGCATCGCGACGTGGGTAAGGTTAGAATTTATTATCATACACGGAGAAAAATCATGGCTGTTTCGATTCACGGCGTGCCATACTCTACGGTGATGATGCATGAGCTGAACCTTGCGAGCGCTGATAGAGTGCATGCGAGTCGAGAGAACATGCATGACGTGGCCATTCTCGCAGTAATAATCTCTGTTTGCACGCACGCATGTTTGTTGCTCTGTTCACCTCCGTGTAGCCTACTTCATATGTGTAGGCCTATGCAATCCCCGCACCCTTCGTACACGTACACCACAGGTTTAGCTAGCTCGCTTGGAAAACGCAACCACACAAATTGCTATTTTCCTATGTTGGTTTTTTCATGCCAACGAAGCAATGAAAGCAGAAATATTTGACCTAAATGTTCAGTTGTTCACATATATAAAATTTTGTAAATATATTTCCTCCCTTATACGTTACCCTTACCCCCCTTCTACCAGAGCTGGTTAGTCGTTACATCGAGCACATTAGTCTGGCAGCCAAATGAGATTTTAGGGGTATACGTCAAGGTAGAGTATATACAATGTTTTTTTATTGATTTGGGTCACTGAGACCATAAATATTAACAATCCGCTTAATGTCACCCTGTCACCTTTGGGCATTTTTGTGGAAATTATCCACCAACTACCCTCTCAATAATTGGCAGAGTGGTGGTTTGTTTCCCCCCCCCCCTTGTGAGGGAGGTATTGTCCGCTCATCATATGGGGAGCGTAGGGATGTATATATATATTTATAATGGTAATGGGTAATAATTAAGGTAATTTAAGTAAATGATGAGTACTGGGATAGGATAAATTAACATTCCCAGTGGTTAATAAGCATTTACACCTTAAATAATTAGCACCTTAGTTGTAGCGGCCCCATTGGCCGCCACCCATTAGATTCTATAGCCACTGAAATTTGGATACGTGGCTAGGGATTAGGAGCGGAGCTTCGCCGCTGCCCACCGGAGAGGTTAGTACACTCCTAACCCTCCGTGAGAGAACAACATCTCTTATTAAATATATACGTGCTTATATATATAAGTACACTCCGAGCCCTCGAGAGAACAACATCTCTTATTAAAGATGTCAGTTTCATTCCAGCCCTCACGGGATTAACATCTCTTCTCTGATTATAATGAAGAGATTTGTACATACGTTCATTTTGTACATATAAAGGTTAAATCAAAGGACGTGTTAAATACGACACTGATTATATTCGCCGCGTCGTGGATAACTTGGTGTGAAAACCTCCTGACGCCCATAACAATAACTCCACCTTCGCCCTTCACGGGCGGCCTCGATCACGGCTGACCACTTCGGATCACAAGACAGGCAGTATTGATTAAAAGCCTACAGCGATTTCAACCCACTATCCACCGATAAGTATCCTAGTTAGTTGACTAGTTGGGGTATTGTGTCGGGATGAGATAGACGATGGATTTTGTATAGGTAAGACCTCAAATTAAATATATGTATGTGACATAAGTTCCCACATTGGTGCCCCGAGTGAGGACTATTGATGTTGATGTGACTCGAAGGGGTCGTTGTGAGGCGTAATTATGAGCCTATCACAACAGTTGGTAATGGGAGCGAAGGCGATGTGTTTCGCGGCGTTAGGAACGATTCAACAGCCGGTCAACTACCATACGCCAGGTAGTAAATAACATCAGCCTGTAGTCACGTAGTTAGTTGTGGTGGTTGAAATTATATACGCCTGGCTACGTGTCTTGTTAGGCCGAGCAGGCACTACCACCACTTAGGAGATATAATTAATTATCAACTAACAATTATATATATAGTGACGTAATCTTGCATTCAATATTTTATTTGACTTAGTTATTAACTAAATCATGGCGAAATTAGCTAAGCATTCATTATCGGCTAAATTAGCAATGCTCACACGAATATATAATAAGTGTGAGGACGCAATTAAGGCAATACCTATTGATTATATTAATTTAAAGACAGGTCTACCATTGTTAAATGAGCAATGGAATAAATATGAGGAGGTTTACTTCCAATATGAAATTCAATTAAGACAAGCTGGGGATAAAGAAATGATTCACCATTGCGTGACCAATCATGAACACGAATGTCAAAGATATCTCGATAAAGTAATTGAATATGAGGGATTACTGGAGTGTGCTCATATTCCATCAACAGCTAAAGCTTCTTTAACCCAAACTTTGCAAGGTATTGAACAGGAACCCCCCTACAGGGAGATCAAAATTATTACATCTAAGGGTAATCAGCTATATCAGCCACCCTCAGAGTTTAAAGATCCCTCGTTAGTGGGTATTTATCCTGCGCCTGTTAAATTTACGCAAATCAAACAGCCTGTAATTAAGATTCAAACTTCTCAGCCTACCAGTGAACCACTAAGACCTACTCAAATAAAAAATACAATCCCTAACTCCAGGGCTACTTCTAGTGAAGTACGAAGAATAAATTGTGTCTTATGTGAGGGGGAACATCCACCCTCCACATGTAATATATATTCAGATTGTTCCACAAGAGTTGAAAGGTTAATGAGCCTTGGTAATTGCCTAACCTGTCTCCGTGGTAAACATGCTTCAAATGCATGCCCTATAAACTTAAGAACTTGTAGGAAATGTAAACAATCTATTCATAACATCGCTCTTTGTCCTAACAGTAATAATAACTCAGAACCTACAGTAGTTAAAATGGCAGTCACTAATAAGAGTAGTTCAGCAGCTGTTCCTACTGCAGAATTGAAGGTGAGCCACAATGGTAATGCAGTCATTGTAAAGACAATGTTTGACAGTGGTGCACAAAGATCCTTCATAAGTAGGGAGATAGTTGAATTGTTACAAATACCGATCATTAATAATGTGAATTTAGCCATTTCAGGTTTTCTTGCCAATACAGAGGCTCAAACCTTTGACATAGTTCAACCCCTAGTCCAATTAGGAAGATATAAATGTAGGGTAGCTGCTGTAGTAATTAATAATATTGGTATTAGTTTAACTGCTAATGGACTAAAAGACACAGCTGAAAAGCTGAGTGATAATGGTGTTAAACTAGTTAGTAATATCTTCGAGGATGTTGATGGTCCCTCCCAATTAATAATAGGCGCTGATTATTTTGGGCGTTACCTAAGGAAGGTCATCAAAATACATAACGTCTCAATGTTCACCAGCGCTGGTGGTAAGGTAATAATGGGACCCATCCCACATACTCACCAAGCCGAACAACAGGAGAGTATTCCTTGTCATGCACAACCCCTATTAATTACCAGAATTGGAACCACTTTCTTGCCCACACCAATAAGTGAGGTTTTAGAGGAAAGTGATATTCCAGTTCATAATGAATATATTGCCACTATTGAAAATCCTAATAATAATGTGTCGCGAGGAAATAATAACCTCGATTTGAACACAGGATTATGGTTTAAACGCCCTACCTGGCTGGAAGAGTGTAATAATAATCCTAAACAGGTTTCCACTCAGCCAGACATATCTGAAGATATAATAAGGGAACCTGAATTGATCCCAGATCCTGTGATAGACATAGAAAGGTTTTCCTTACTGAGTAAACTAATTAAGACTACTAATTTAGTCTTCCAATCCATTAAAAGGGATAGCTCTGATCCTTTGAAGTTTTGGGTCAGAACAATACAGAAGCAGGTATTTCCTGAGGAATATCAGCTATTGGCCTCAGCCAGCCCCCATAGGAACAAATTGACCAAATTATTAGGTCTGTACCTTGATCATGAGGGCATAATTAGGTGTCGAGGACGAAATTTTAAAGCTGATCTTCCAAATACCACCTGCCATCCCATACTAATTCCAAAACGCCATCATCTTACTAAATTGTTGGTGGAAGAATATCATAGGAACTCATTACATGGCGGAATGGCTACAATATTAGCCGATATCAGGTGTCAATTTTGGATACATCATGGTAGACAGGCAGTCAAATATTACCTCAAATCTTTCATTAAATTTAATAGATCTGAAGGTAGACTAGTCTCCTATCTAGGTCCCCCTGAACTTCCCGCTGATAGAGATATCCTAAAATCAATTGAGGTCAATGGTGATGACTATACTGGGGATATCATAATTCCAGGAGATAACTCTCCCCTTGATCAGGTATATGTCTGCATATTCACTTGTACCTCTATCAGGGCTATAAATTTCAAAATAGCCAAGGACCAAAGTGCCGAAACCTCTATTCAAATGTTCCGGCGCTATGTGGCCTGGGGTGATGTCACATGAAGCGGAACTTCAGTTTTCGCCGGCCCCAAGTTGTGGACATTATCCACCAACTACCCTCTCAATAATTGGCAGAGTGGTGGTCTGCTTCCCCCCCCCCTTGTGAGGGAGGTATTGTCCGCTCATCATATGGGGAGCGTAGGGATGTATATATATATTTATAATGGTAATGGGTAATAATTAAGGTAATTTAAGTAAATGATGAGTACTGGGATAGGATAAATTAACATTCCCAGTGGTTAATAAGCATTTACACCTTAAATAATTAGCACCTTAGTTGTAGCGGCCCCATTGGCCGCCACCCATTAGATTCTATAGCCACTGAAATTTGGATACGTGGCTAGGGATTAGGAGCGGAGCTTCGCCGCTGCCCACCGGAGAGGTTAGTACACTCCTAACCCTCCGTGAGAGAACAACATCTCTTATTAAATATATACGTGCTTATATATATAAGTACACTCCGAGCCCTCGAGAGAACAACATCTCTTATTAAAGATGTCAGTTTCATTCCAGCCCTCACGGGATTAACATCTCTTCTCTGATTATAATGAAGAGATTTGTACATATGTTCATATATATATGTATGTGACATAAATTCCCACAATATTTTCTAATTTGTATAAAACCAAGATGGCCGCCAGTGTTCTATTGAATATACTATAATTAAGATATCTCAGCTTCTAGAAGGGATTTTAAACCAATCTAAAATGTTTTAACGGGGCTTTAAGACCGAAAGGACAAGAAAGAGGTCGAGAGTTGTTTATTTTCGTTTACAGCTGCTGTGGTCACAAGGCAAACCTGGCCATATGTACTTTATTGTGTGTGGGCCAATTTCTGTCTTTTTAGTGTACCTTTACATACCTTTTACATTTTTTCCCTCTCTCTCTCTCTCTTTCTGTTTAAAAGTTTTCTCTCCACATTTCCAGAAGCTGAGGTAAATATTGGAAGCTGGGATTTAAACGTGGGAGAAAATAAGTGAAAATCTCTCTCTCTCTCTCTCACTGCCAAGTGCTAAAAAACTCATAATTGAATAAAACAAAGACACATAAGAAATACCGTGAGAAACGTTAGAAAATAAGTGAAAATCTCTCTCTCTCTCTCTGCCAAGTGGTAAATAAAAATAAAAAAATTAAAAAACCCCCTTATTTAAATAGTGGAGAGCGAAGACAAACAAAGTAAAAAAGGAGGAATGGAACTTGGAAGGATAGAGATGGTAAGGAGTGACTATCATAGGAGAGAGAGATTAACAAATGGAAAAGGGCAGGATGGAAAGGAAACAGTTGTCCAAGGGGAGGCGAGTGGTGAGTGGGATGCAGGTAATTAGCCTCCCTGTGCTGGCTGTGGTTGTCTGCCTTAATGAGCAATTAGCAAGGCACAGGTGAGGGCAGTCGAGGGTAGTCTGGCGCTGCTCCTTGCCGACCACACAGATCAGTTAGTCAGTGAGTTGGTCAGGCGAGGAGAGGGAGTTAACTGATCTCGCTACTGCTTGTGTGTGTTAAATATTTCTTAGGCACTTTTTTTAAGAAGAGCTCTTAAATATTTACTGCTTGTGTGTGTTAAATATTTCTTAGGCACTTTTTTTTAAGATATATTAATGTTGTATTTAAGGATTTTAGATATGAGCTCTTAAATATTTTTTTGTTTGGAGATTTTTTTAAGAATATATTTGTTAAGACTCTCCCTTCCATCCCTCCTCTGTATTCCCCTTCCATTCCTACCCTTTACGTTTGTCATTATTCTCCCCCTTCTCATCCCTACCCTTCCATTCCTCCTTTTCTTTAACTTTGTCTTCTTTTCCCACTGCTTAAATCTCTCCCTTCTATCCCTCCTCCCCTTCCATTCCTACTTTTTATGTTTGTCATCATTCTCCCTTCTCATACCTATATTCCCTTCCATTCCTCCTTTTTTATTTTACGTTTGTCTTTCTTTCTCCATTTCTTACGACTCTCCCTTCTATCTCTTTATTCTTATCTTTTATCTCTCTTTATTTCCCTTCCATTCCTACCTTTTACGTATGTTTGTCATCATTCTCCCCCCTTCCGGATAAGACAAGTGTGGTGGCCGCCCGCCTCGCACTCGGGTAATGATGACCTGCTCGGCGCTCGCTAATGTGCTAAACACCCTGATTGTGGCGAGATTCCTCGGGCGCAGGCACGAAATTGGGTTCCTCTTCTGTTTTACTGTTTACTGACCGAGACGATATGAGAGAGAGAGAGAGAGAGAGAGAGAGAGAGAGAGAGAGAGAGAGAGAGAGAGAGAGAGAGAGAGAGAAGAAAATTAACGTGGTAGAAGGGTTCCAAGAAGTATAAATTCGATTAAACTGTGACGATAAAATGAAAGAGAGACACATTGATATTTGCAGCAGAGAATAGTGGCGTTCACATGCCTATATAATTGATCATGAACACACCACGCCACACCACACTTATCCACACAAAGTTATTCCATTGGGTTCCTAATGTCTTAAAGCCCCGTTAAAACAGTTTAGATTATTTTAAAATCCCTTCTAGAAACCGAGATATCTTAATTATAGTATATTCAGTAGAACAATGGCGGCCATCTTGGTTTTATGCAAATTAGAAAAAATGCCCAAAGATGACAGGGTGTCATCAAGCGGATTCTTATTATTTATGGACTCAGTGAACCAAATCAACCCAAAAACATTGTATATACTCCACTTCCAGGTTAAGCTAGTTGGCTGCTGGACTACATCTGGCAGCAGGGTTGTCAGGTGCACAAACCACAAAATATACTTTTGGCATTCACACTTTACTTTTTTGGCATTTTCAATTTTTCATCATAAGAAAATGAAATTATATTGGCGAATATTTCTTGGCAAATTCCAAAATTTGTTGAGTAATTTCTGGCAAGAAATACAACAATTGGCAGGACCTGGCAACTCTGTCTGGCATTGACATAGGACGTCGGACAGTGAGGTGTAGGCTACTGGACCAGTCTCGCTTAGTTTCCGTTCGAACACCGGAATGAGTAATCATGTCGGCATCTTCAGCAGTTATCAAATTTGCGTTCAAGAACCACAAGTAGTTTTTTTTATAAGAAACACGGAGACCAGAAGCACACAGCAGTTTGTACTTTCTGCAAGCAAAGCATCACGGACAAGGCTGGCACGACGTCATGTTTAATTTGGCATTTTTAATTATTTTTGCATTTGATACCTGAAACTATATGGAAAATTTTATTAGGTCCGTTATATTCAAAGGTACATTATGAGAAAAAAAATTAAAACCCATTCCTTACAAACAGGGCAGGACAATACAATTTAGTATTTACGGAGTACGGACCAAAAACATTCAGATAATAGTCATATCTATAAATATTTTCATATGCCTGTTCTTGGTCTTGGTCTGTTTCAGAGGGTCTGGTCTTGGTCTTGGTCTTGGTCTCGGAGGGTCTTGGTCTTGATCTCGGAGGGCTGGTCTTGGTCTCAGAAGGTCTGGTCTTGGTCTCGGAGGGTCTGGTCTTGACTACAACACTGATATATATATATATATATAATATACAGTACTCTCCCGAGTTTCGCGATTGCTTTCTTCCGAAGGCATAGCGCTAAACTCGAGGATCGCGAAACTCCGGGAATTGAAAACACTGTAAAAATGCTTATTTAGTCCGGTGTGAGGTGTAACTACCGTATTTTACTGCTTATAAGAGACCTTTTCCCCAAAAAAATACCATGAAAATGCCTCGAGCCCCTGTCCACCCAGCAGTGAATAGGTACCGGGTGTTAGGCGGGGGTTTGTGACCTGCCTCCCGAGGTGGTCGGACAAAATTAGAGGACAGGGGAGGAGAAGAGGAGAGGACCTACGAGCTTGAGCTTGAGTTGGGAGTTACCCAGCTGATGCTGTCAGTGAAGCCTTTGGTCCGGCGTTCTCCCACACACGTAGTATTCTGTTGGGAGAGAAGCAAAGGGGAAGCAAAACTAGTGTTTCATTTTCCCCTCATTCCTCTCTCTGCATCACATCCTACGGGGTCCCCCACACTGAGGCCCCCCCCCTCTCTTCCCTCCATGCGTGCTTCCAAATTCTTTTTTTCCCACACTCACTTCCTCAGCCACAACCC
>JACEEZ010002289.1:40989-50989 GCA_016584305.1 Chionoecetes opilio
CTCTTAACAAGACCAAGTAAACCAAGTAAACCAGTTGTGGAGTGGGCGTGCCCTGTGGTGAGAAACCCTGTGGTGGTGTGGCTGTCACACTTTCTGCCTTTCCGCCCGCATATTTTCCAACTCTATGCTGTAGTTAATGCTAGTATGTGGTTTCCGAGTAATTACGTTTGACTGTAGCTCCAAAACTAACCATAGGATTTTCTCGAAAGTACCTTCATTGTGATTCCCACACACACATGGTTTAACCTTATTTACCAATCCATGTTTTGGAGAAGTGCCAGGTCCTCCTGCTGAACCTCAGGCTCTGCTAACACCTGTTCATCCACCTCGTACTCGGGCTCAAACATATAGGATCCCATGACAATCTGAGGTTCCTTTTCCTCATAGTATACGCGACCAGCGTCATTTCTTTCGGTGTCAGATTGAGCATCGTACTCTAGATCTGTCACAGCGACAGATTCACTGTCTGACACCGAAGTACAATCACTCATCATAACTTTTGCCGACAGGTATCAGACAGAGTGTCTGCGGTCGTCCCTGTTCTGACGTCATCAATAACAGTCGTAGCCCTGTTGGAGGGAAGATTTTTTTTTTCGCGCGCTTTTTACAAAAGTAGTGTTTTTACGGAAATAAGGCCTGGAAATCAATTATTTTTGGTGGATTAGGTGTTTTGAACATTCAACATAATTCGGCAAAAAAAAATTGGGTCTGGACGATTACTTTAAATCCCTAGCCCTTGTCCACCCAGCAGTGAATGGGTACCGGGTGCCAACCGGGGGTTTGTAACCCCCCCCCCCGGGGTGGTGGCTCCGGCCAACACTAATATGCAGCAGCGGTAGATCACTATGGCTCTGAGGCATTATCCTCTAAACAAAACAAACAAGAGAACAAGAGTATGTGTTAGTACTCTGCCGTCACGTGACCGACTGCTGGGTACCTGGTCATCCATCCCTCCCCCCCCTGCCTGGCGTACCCTGGGTTCTTATTGATCAGGCGACGGGCTGTTGTCCTGGAATGGAATGTCACTCTTCCACGCAAGGCACAACCAACATACTGATGGTGATATGTGTATGAACAGTAGGCTACTTATCTGTCTTCTATGGGCCCCTTTTTTTATAATCGATTTTTTTCTTTCTATTTATGTAACATGGCAATCAGTGGTTTATGTTCTTTGGGGAATTAACATTTAAATCTTTACCATCACTCACTTTTCCTCACTCACTCACATTGACACACACCCACACACGTAGGGGCAAAATTTAGGTAAGGAGTTTAATTTTCCTAGACTTGTACTTGAGGGGGCCAGATAAAAGATAATATTACAACACACACACACACCCCACACCATTTTAGGTTAATTGGGCTTCGGGGGGTTTAATGAGGCAAAGGGGGCGACCGTCACTCATACCCCGCGGGTGTTCGGGGGGGTTTGCGTGTTCCCCTTAAGAGGCGGAAAAATGTCTGATAAAGCCGCGGATATACACGGGCTTGTCTGTCTGATAAAGCCAAAGGATATACACACGTCTTCTGTCTTGTTGTACCCCGGGGTAACACCCCCCCTGATAACGCCCGGATATACACGGTCTGTCTGTCTGTTGATAAAAGCCACGGAATAACACGCGTCGTCTGTCTGTCTGATAACGCCGGATAAACAGTCTGTCTGTTGTCTGTAAAACCCCGAAAATACCGGTCTGTCTGTCTGTTACACCCGTATACCCCGCGTTGTTGTCTGCTGATACCCACGGATTTCACCGTCTGTCTGTCTGTCTGATAAGCCCCGGATATACACACGTTGTCTGTCTGTCTGTAAAGCCCCCGGAATCACACTCTGTCGTCGTCTGTAAAGCCCCGGTATACAGCTCTGTCTGTCGTCTGATAACGCCACGGAAATACACCGTCTGTTGCTGCTGATAAAAGCCCCGGATATACACGCCTCGTTGTTGTCTATAACGCCACGGGTATAACACGTCGTTGTCTGTCTGTAAAAGCCCCGGATATAAACCCTCGTCTGTCTGTCTGATAACGCCACGGATATACACACGTCTGTCTGTCTGTCTGATAACGCCACGGATATACACGCGTCTGTCTGTCTGTCTGATAACGCCACGGTAACACCGTCGGCTGTCTTTTTGATAACGCCACGGATATACAGGTCTGTCTGTCTGTCTGTAAAAGCCACGGATATCACACGTCTTTTCTGCCTGTCTTTTATAAAGCGCAGATTACACACTCTGTCTGTCTTCTGATAAAGCCCGATATCACGGTCGTCTGTTGTCTGATAACGCCCGGATATACCACGTCTGTTTGTCGTCTGTTTTATAACGCCGGGTTTACACACGTTGTTGTCTGTCTGAAAAACACCGCTGTATACACAGTCTGTCTGTTGTCTGTCTTAAACGCCAAAATATACACAGTCTGTCTTTTTGATAACGCCCGGATATCCCCGTTGTCTGTCTGTCTGTCTGCTGTTTTTTCTGTCGATAAAGCCCTGGATATACAACTCTGTCTGTTTGTCTGTCTGTGTCTGTGTCGTTGATAAAAGCCACGGGTATACACACGTCTGTTGTTTTTTCTTTTCTGTGTCTGTCTGATAAAGCCACGGTTAACACGTCTGTCTTTTTTTGTCTGTTGTGTCTGTGTGCTTATAACGCCTGGGTATCACCACGTCTTTGTTTTTTTGTCTTGTCTGGTCTTTTCTATAACGCCCCGGATAACAACGTCTGTTTTTTTGTCTGTTTGTCGTGTCTGTTGATAAAGCCAGGAATACACACGTCGTTTGTCTTTGTCTGCTGTTTTTTTTGGATAACGCCACGGATTTTACACACGTCTGTCTGTTTGTTGTCGTGTCTGTGTCTTCTGATAAGCCCGGATATACACACGTCTGTCTGTCTGTCTGCGCTGTTTTTTTGCTGATAACGCCACGGATAACAACCTCTGTTTTTGTCTGTGTGCTGTGTCGCTGATAACGCCACGGATATACACACGTCTGTTTGTCTGTCTGTTGGGGTTTTTCGAAACGCAGGATAAAATGGCTGTCTTCTGTCTGTTGTTGATAACGTACGGATATACACGCGTCTGTCAGTCTGGCGTTGTTATAACGACGGAAACGCGCGTTTTCTGTCTGTCTGATAACCCACGGATATACACGGTCTGTTGTCGTTTGATAAGCCACGGATATACAGCGTCTGTCTGTTGTCTATAACGCCCCGGATATCACGCGTTTTCTGTGGCTGATAACCCACGGATATACACGGGCTGTCTGTCGTTGTCTGATAACCCAGGAATACACCGTCTGCGTCTGTCTGATAACGCCACGGATATCACGGTCTTCTGTCTGTCAAAAACGCCACGGAATAACGCGCTGTTGTCGTCTGATAACGCCTCGGTATGCATGGTGTCTGTCGTCTGTAACGCCACGGATATACACATCTGTCTGTCGTTGAAACCACGGGTATACACACGTCTGTCTTCGTCTATAACCGACGGTATACACGTGTTTCTGTCGTCTGATAACGCCCCGGATATACACACGTTTGTCTTCTGTCTGTTTATAACGCCACGAATACACACGTCTGTCTTCGTCTGTCTGATAAAGCCACGGAATACACACGTCTGTCTGTTGTCGTCTGATAACGCCACGGTATACACACGTTGTTGTCTGTTTAAAAAGCCACGGATATACAACGTCGTCTGTCGTCTATAAAAAACAGGATATACACCGTCTGCCTGTCTGTCTGATAACGCCAGGATTACAACGTCGTTGTCTGTTGATAACGCCACGGTATACAACGTCGTCTGTCTGCTGCTGATAACCCCCCGGATATCAGCGTCGTCTGTCGAAACCCACGGATATACCCTGTCTGTTCTGTCTGATAACGCCACGGATATACCACGTCCGTTGTCTGTTGTCTGATAACGCCACGGATATAACACGTCGTCGTCTGTCTGTCTATACGCCACGGAATACACGCGTATGTCTGTTGTCTGTTTATAACCCCCGGATATACAAAGCGTCTGTCTGTCTGTCTATAACGCCAGGATATACACGCGTCCCTGTCTGCTGTTGGGGGATAAAAAAAGCCACGGATATACCCGTCTGTTTTGTCTGTCTGATACGCCACGGATATACACCCCGTTGTCGGTTGTTGATAACGCCCCAGAATACACACGTCTTCTTTTCCCCGTCTGATAACGCCACGGATATACACGCGTCTGTCTGTCTGTCTGATAACGCCACGGATATACACACGTCTGTCTGTCTGTCTGTCTGATAACGCCGCGGATATACACACGTCTGTCTGTCTGTCTGATAACACCGCTGATTACCACCGTCTGCTTCTTTCTTCTGAAACGCCCCCAAAATATACCAAAGTCGTCTGTCTGATAACGCCACGGATATACACACGTCTGTCTGTTTGTCTGTCTGTCTGTTTGTCTGTCTGATAACGCCATGGATATACACACGTCTGTCTGTTTGTCTGTCTGTGTCTGTGTCTGTCTGATAACGCCACGGATATACACAGCTGTCGTTTTTTTGTCTGTGTTGTTTTTGTAAACGCCAGGATATACACCGTCTGTCTGTTTGTTTTCTGTGTCTGTTCGTCTTATAACGAAAAGGATATACACACGTCTGTCTGTTTGTCTGTGTGTCTGTGTCTGTCTGATAACGCCACGGATATACACACGTCTGTCTGTTTGTTGTCTGTTTGTGTTGTTGATAAAAGCCACGGATACACACACGTCTGTCTGTCTGTTTTCTGTCTGTTTTTTTGTCTGATAAAAGCCAGGATTACAAACGTTGTTGTTTTTTGTGTGTTGTGTCTGTCGATAACGCCACGGATAAACCCGTCTGTTTGTCCCGGGTTTTTTTGTTGATAACGCTAGGATATACATGCGTCTTTTTCTATCTGCCCGTTGTCTGTAACGCTACGGATATACACGCGTTGTCAGTCGTCTGTCGTCTGATAACCCACGGGTTACGCGGTCTGTCTGGTCTATAAAGCCAGGATATACACGCGTTGCTGTCTGTTGATAACCCCCAAGGATATCCCGCGTCTGTTGTCTGTCTGATAACGCCACGGATATACACGCGTCTGTCTGTCTGTCTGATAAAAGCCCGGATTACACAGTCGGTCTGTCGTCTGTCTGATAAAGCCCACGGGGTATACACCCTTCTTCTGTTGATAACGCCCCGGATTGAGCGTCGTCTGTCTGCTGATAACGCCACGGTATTTCACCTTGTCTGTCTGTTGATAACGCCACGGATATTAAAGGTCGTCTGTTGTTGATAACGACGGATATACACCTCTGTCTGTCGTTGATAACGCCCGGTATAAACGTCTGTCTGTCTGTCTGATAACCACGGGTATCACGGGCTGTCTGTCTGTCGTCTGTAACGCCAGGATATAAACGTCTTCTGTTGTCGTCTGAAACGCCACGGAAAAATACACACGTTTTGTCTGTCGATAACGCCACGGATATAACCGGTCTGCTGTCGTTGATAAAAACCACGGATTACACCGTCTGCTTTTTCTGTAAAGCCACGGATATAACCCCCTCTTTTTCTGTTGTTTTATAACCACGGATATACACGCGTCTGCCCCTTTTGTCTGGGTAACCCCCGGATATACACCGCGTCTGCTGTCTGATAACGGGACGGATAACAAAACGTTGTCTGCTGTCTTCGTAAACCCCCCCGGATATACACGCCGTCTGCTGTCTGTCTGATAACGGGCACGATTACCCTCTGTTGTCTGCTGATAACCCAGGATAACACCGTCTGCTGTCGTGCGAGGGGGGGGGGATATACACGCTGTCTGGGCTTCTTCTGATAAAAGCCCCGGAATACAACCCTCTGCTTTTCCCGTTTTGTTTCGTCTGGGGTAGCCCGATTAAAAGCTTTTTCTTCAGTTTTTTCCCCTTTTTAAAGGAAGATTAAATTGCTTTGGTAAATGTTTTTTTTTTTTATTCACAATTTTTTTTTTTCCCCTTTTCCCCTTTTTCTTCTATCCCCTTCCCCTTTTTCTTTTTCTTTTCTCTTCTTCGCCGTTCCCGTCTGTGTTTCTGGTGCTGGCGGTCTGGGGGCTGCCCTTTTTCTCCTCTTTTTCCCTCTTTCCCTCTTCTCTTCTCTTCTTCCCTTTCCCTCTTTCTCTCTCTTCCTTCAGCTCGCTGATCGCCGGTTCTCTTCTTTCTTTCCCCTCCTCTTTTCTTCTTCCCTTCCTCTTCTTTCCCCTTTTTCCCCCTTCCCTCTTTCCTTTTTCTTCCCCTCCCTTTTTCCCCTTTTTCCCCCGTTTCCCTCTTCTTCTCTTCACCTTTCCCCCTCTCTCTTCTTCCCCGCTTCGCCCTTTTTCTTTCTTCCCCCCTCTCCCTCCCTTTTCTTTTATCTTTGGAACAACTTTCTTTTTTCCCAAACCAAAAATTATAACATTTTTATTGATACCCCAAAAAATTTAATGTTGTATTTTTTCCCAAGGACCCGGTCTCTTATAAGGGAAAAAAGGTTTTTTTTTAAGAAAAGATTTATTTTAACACTTTGCCAAAAATATAAAAACGCTTGCTTGTAAAGAAAATTTATAAGGTTTTTTTCTCCGATAACGAACCAAAATGTTCTTATAGCAAACATATTTTTAATATATTTAGAGGCGATTTTTTATAAACTCATTTTTATCTAACCCCTAAAAAAAGAAACCAAAACAAAAAATCGAAATTACATTAATTTTATAATCATTTTTTCTCTCTGAAAATATAATGTTTTCTCCTTCCATCTTTCCAGAAACGAAAAACATGAAGCCATAACTTTCATGATGACTTATAGCCTGTAGTTCTGCCCTGGACAAGGAGACAGTCGGAAGCTCGACAACACTCGTAAGTATATCAACAAATGCTCCTACCATATTTCCTTTGTAACACATTTGTAATGTAATGAAATGTACACCTGACTTGCTGTGGTCAATAATATATATATATATATATATATATATATATATATATATATTATATATATATATATATATATATATATATATATATATATAATATATATATATATATATATATATATATATATATAATATATATATATATTGTTTGTGTGTGTGTGTGTGACTGTGTGTGTGTATGTGTGTATGGTGTGTGTGTGTGTGTGTGTGTGTGTGTGTGTGTGTGTGTGTATTCATCTAGTTGTCTAGCTGTATTTACAGGGCCAGAGCAATGCTCGTGTGGCCCCGTCGCCATATCAACATTTTTATCATTCATCCTTACTGCTTTGTGTTGGCCGAAGCCAGCACCCCGGAGAGCAGGTCACAGACCCAGGTTAACACCCGGTACCCATTCACTGCTGGGTGGACAGGGGCTCGGGTTTTAAGGAAACAACCCATCTGTTTCCGCTCCGCCCGGGGATCGAACCCGGGACTTCTCGGTTGTGAACCGAGCGTGCTTCCCCTACACCACGGAGTACCTTCTACACCACGGAGTGTGTGTGTGTGTGTGTGTGTGTGTGTGTGTAAATAGGTAAGTTATGAGCTTTCTTAAGTTGTCGTTTAAACGTTTGAGATAACGGGTTGTGTGCAAAGGGCGAATAAGTAGAAACCAATTGATGCCTCATTGGAAACTGGTAAAAAAAAAAAGTTCAAGGGGAGGAGGAGGAGGAGGAGGAGGAGGAGGAGGAGGAGGAGGAGGAGGAGGAGGAGGAGGAGGAGGAGGAGAAGGGGAGGAGGAGGAGGAGGAGGAGGAGGGAACAAACATTGAGGGAGAGGAATGAGGAAAGTCAATGAATCGTAACATGACAATTTTCCTCCTTGTTTTATTTCGTTAATGTGCTAAACAATTACATCCAGTCATTCTTTCTGTCGCATTTCTTAAATGTTCTGTCTTATCTATAATACTGTTTCATAAATCATCTATCACTCTTCCTTATAATGTCCCAAAGATAACATTATATTTATGTACGTATATATTTTTATTTATGTGGCGCTATATATACCTAATTATCTATATCTAATATACTATAGGAGTAGCCGTATGTCTGTCTGTCTGTCTGTCTGTGTGTCTGTCTGTTCTGGGTAGCCTAACTGTAAATTCAATTTTGATGAGAGTAGGCTCAAAAAATCGCAAAATAAATCGTAGGTGGTAAGCGGCTTGGTCCCATCTCGAATTAATCATTTTGAAGGGGGGTTTTGGGCTGAAAACACTTTTAGGAGTATCAGATTACAAGAAAAACTCTGTGGTTACGTATTGCCGCATTCCACAAACTCAGTAGACTCATGGAGTTAACGTTTGTGTGCGTGTGTGTGTGTGTGTGTGTGCGTGTGTGTGTGTGTGTGTGTATGTGTGTGCATGCATGTGTATGTGTGTGTGCGTGTGTGTGTGTGCTTTGGGTCGATATTCTAATATACACCACGCAGTGCACGCACGGCCAACTCTACGTCAGCCTGTCAAGGGTTGGAATCCCACGGAACGTGGTCTACACCGAGGCACTTTGACCAGTGACCAACGACAGCAACAACACGATTGGAGTTTGCAATCACATGTTGTCCAATATATACTACTACTACAAACATCAGTACATGGGTCCTAAGGGCCGACAAGCACTTGTATTAATCTGTTTCTACCTATTAGTGTGCGTCTGTCGACAAGCCACTACCACCGCCAACACAACCACCACCACCACCACATGCATCAGAGAGACGATCAGATTTTGTTTTAGCGCCACAAAAATGCACTTCAGGGGCTTGGAGGTGTGAAGTAGAGGCATGGAAGGGACTTAGGTGAGGTGGAGAGGATATGTGGTGGAGCGGAGTGAGGTGTGGAGGGGCGGAGTGGGCTGTAATGTGTGTGTGTGTGAGTTGGTGGAGTGTTGGAGAGAGAGAGAGAGAGAGAGAGAGAGAGAGAGAGAGAGAGAGAGAAGGAGAGGAGAGAGAGAGAGAGAGAGAGAGAGAGAGAGAGAGAGAGAGAGAGAGAGAGAGAGAGAGAGAGAGAGAGAAGAGGAGAGAGAAGAGAGAGAGGAAGAGTGGGGGGGGGGGGCTGGAAAGCGGTAAAAGGCTCTTAAATTTAAAGGGAAGAAAGACCTTGAAGTATGAGAAAGATTTAGATGTGAAATTATACGCGAATTTTTCTTCCCCATTCTCTCTCTCTCTCTCTCTCTCTCTCTCTCTCTCTCTCTCTCTCTCTCTCTCTCTCTCGTCTTCTCTCTCTCTCTCTCTCTCTCTCTCTCTCTCGCTCTCGCTCTCGCTCTCGCTCTCGCTCTCGCTCTCTCTCTCATATCCTTGTTTTCATTTTTTGTGTGTATTTGCTTTAGATTTTTGTTTCCTTCCTACTTCGGCCCTCGATGTTTTTTTATTCATTATTTATTTTCTACATGTCTTGTCGCATGTTTTTCATTTTGTAGTCTTAAGTTTCCCTAATGGTTTTTTTCTACTGACTTTTATATATACTTTTCGACTTTCTTTACTTTTTTCGTTTTTTATATATATCTTTATATCTTTTATATTTCTTTTGCTTTTAAGAAGGTCATAATTTATGTGGTCAAGATTTAGTGTTTGCTCCTTTTTTTTTTACATGAATTGTTTGTATATTTACGATATTTGTCAATGTGATGTGTTAGATTGAAAAATTCTAAATTTCATTAAAGTTTCACTGTGTTATTCACCCACGCGAGCTGGCTCGTGATCGCCAGTTTCACCCTCTCAGTGCGAGCTTGGAGCACATTATTACCGATCTTTGGGCAATGCTGGGACCTCATACACCACACACCTCCATCCCCTAGCTCAAGGGGGACAGTACCGCCCAAATTTCACAGTGGAAAAACTCCTGGAATTGAGCTGGGTTGGGGATCGAACGCCTGACCACATAATGATGCCGGGCGCCCTAACCAACTGAGCCACACGGACGGTTGTGTGGTGTGTGTGTGTGGTGTGGTGTGTGTGTGTGTGTGTGTGTGTGTGTGTCTGTGTGTGTGTGTGTGTGTGTGTGTGTGTGTGTGATTGTGTGTGTGTGTCTGTTG
>JACEEZ010002289.1:55989-58489 GCA_016584305.1 Chionoecetes opilio
GCAGGTGCCACGGTCACGGCTCTGTAGTTGACCTCTGCGCGGCATGGCCAGGGCTGCAGGTGCCACGGTCAAGGCTCTGTAGTTGACCTCTCCGCGGCATGGCCAGGGCTGCAGGTGCCACGGTCACGTTACGAAGCTCCCTCTCAAAACATTCGCGCCGTATCATGCTGTCGCAGGAAGGCATCGCCGTATCCGTGCGACGTAAGTTGCGGCGGGAAGCTCGTCACCTGGGGGTGTTGAAGGTGGTGGGCGTAGGGTCCCTGGGGAAGGGTTGTTGGGGGTCCCCAGGTGGCGGAGTGGCTGTGTGAAGGGAGTCACCAGGTAGCAGTGCCTCTGAGGACGGCTAGTGTTTCCTGGCTGCCTACCCTGACAGCCTCAATCAGGTCTTGGTGTCTATTGTCCGCCAGCCGCTCACGACAGGTTTGTATCGTATGGAAACGTCCCTGGCAGTACTCACAAGTAAGCCTTTTCGGGCAACGCTCCTCAGAGTGGCCCTGACGATGGCACCAAGAGCACTTGACCTGACGTGGCCTCTCGTTGAACGCTCTGGTTACGTCTCTGTTTCCGTCCCTCTCATTGGCACGCCTGTCCCTAGGGCTTCCGGGATGATTGCTCCGTCCTTGATTCCGTCCTTGACTGTAAGGTGGCTGCCTGCGTCCCAGAGGTGGTTGTTGGGTCACGTCTTGAGGCTGGAGTCGCGGGCGAAAAGTAGTATTCTCACGAACTGCCTGGGGCTGCACTGACTGGGGTTGCAAAGGCGCCACCTCAAGGTCAGATGAAGGTCGACGGGGGTTGGCAAGGTGAGGGCGTGGTGGGATGTCACCTGGTGTCGGAGACGGGTGAGGGAGTGGAGAATTGTTGCGTGGGGTGAGAGGACTAGGTGGGTAGGACTAAGTGGCGGGAGAGTGTTGGGAGGGTAGGCAGGTGAGCCGCCAATCTCTATTTCGTCCTCACCTTCGCTGTCTGTCACTAGAGGCCCACCACTCGCGAGCTGCCGCGTTTGCCCTTATGTAATCGTCCCAGTCCTTTTCTATTTTGTCCGGTCTGGCTGTGCAGGAAATAGTTATGTGCTCTGTGTTGCCACTTGCAAGGTTTCTCAGGGCGAGCAATGTGTCCACTATAGACAATGCTTCCACCAACACTCTTCGCTTTTCCGGCAGCTCGTCTATTACTTTACTGTAAGTCTTGATCTGGTCCTTGCTGGAGGCAAGTTCCCGCCTGAGGCTTATCACCTGCGCCACCAACTCTTCGCCGGAAAGGTCGCCCAGATCTTCCCTCTCTGTGAAATCATGGAGGGGCTCGGAGGGGTCGTGGCGAGGGGCGTGTGTCAGGTCCTGTGTGGTGAAGGTCACGTGGTCTTTGATGTTCGTCCGCTCACGAAGGTGCCCTGTGGTGCCACAATTGTAGTCAGCTGTCCCGTCATTGCATCTGGAGTGGCACAGGTTGGGGCAATCTGGCTCGGTGCAATGCAGGTCCATATTCAGCTCAGCCTTGCGTCCACATACTGCGCACCAGTAGGCTGGCCTATACCCAAGGATCCCACTTGGCCTCGCGATCCTCCTGTGCGTGGGCTCCTCGAAGCCATGCTTGTTCGCTTGATTCACACACTTGTGTCAGTTACACCCACACTGACGACGGAATATTTCACGTTCACACTGTCGTAATTAGAGAAATCGTGAACTCGAAATGCCAGGGGTCGCTGGCAGTTTTAACTCACTTTTTTGATAATAAGTTCAATCCATTCGGGGCATACGCCGGGGGGCGCGTCGCCTCGCCCACCCTACGACGCCACTCCCGGGGGCCACCACGCGCGAGTTCCCATGCAGGCTCCTTTCCCATACCAAGCAACTCTCGACAAGAAACATCAACTTGCCCCAGCCACGAGCCTTGTGGGCGCTCCCTTGGCCTCCTCCACGCCGGATTGTCTCTTACAGATACAACCCGATGGGAAGGATCGGTTTCAGGGTAGCGTGCCACATGCCCATATAGCCGAAGTTGGCGCTGACGGACTATGCAGGTAATAGGCCTCGATTCAGTCTCACGGTGCAATCGCTGATTTGACACGTAATCATCCCAGCGATACCCCATGATTCTGCGAAGACACTTTTTACCAAAAGGGATTGATTCGTCTCTTCAAGTCACTATTTAGTGTCCATGTCTCACAACCATAGAGTAAGACAGGGATCACAAGCGACTTGAAGATCCGGATCTTTGTCCTTCTGCACAGGTACCGACAACGCCAAATACTCCCGCTGAGCGAGTCCATAACACCGTGGGCTATGCCAATCCGCCGTAAGGCTTCTTGACGTGACCCGCCGTCATTATGGACTGCGCTACCAAAGGGATGTAAAACTTTCCAAGATCTCAATGTCCTCGCCACACGCATGAACAGACTGTACTGCTTCATCTAGTAAGTCTCCAAACCCCCTGGACCTTGGTCTTGAGCCAGGAGACCTCAAGTCCCAAAGGCTTTGCCTCCTCGTGCAGCGCCTCGAGAGCC
>JACEEZ010002289.1:68489-85989 GCA_016584305.1 Chionoecetes opilio
AGTGACTCACTCACTCATATTTTTTGCCTATATTTTTAGCAATAAGCTTGACATGTAGACAAGTCTAACAATTATTATACGTATTCTGATGTAATAACCACTACCCTGCGGAAAATAAATGAATTTGAATTTGAATTTGAACTTTCTTTCTCTCTCCTCTCTCTCTCTCTCTCTCTCTCTCTCTCTCTCTTTTCTCTCTCTCTCTCTCTCTTCTCTCTCTCGCTCTCTCTCTCTTTTCTCTCTCTCTCTCCCCCCCCCCCTCGCCTCGCATATTTCCTCTCCCTCCCCAAATCTTTGTTCTCCTATTCCTATCTCATTTTTCTGTCTTTTCTCCTTTCTCTCTTACGTATTTTTCCATATTTATTTCCTTATGGTATTCCCTTTATATTCCAACTTTTTTTCCATATTGACCTCCCACCTCTCAGCCATTTTTATCTTGTCTGCTATAATTTTTTTCTTTTTCCTCTCATCTTCCTCTTTCTTATACATTATTCTTTTTTTATTTCTATTTTACCACTATTACCATTCTTCCATATATTTATTTCCCTTGTTTTTTATCAGCTTTTTGTTCTTTTTCTTCTACAATTTTTCTCTTTCTTTCGCTTTCCCTTCCTCTCTATATATTTGATTTCACGTTCCCGTACTTTTTCCCTTCCTTCCATTCACCGTGTACCAGGAGAGGGACGGAAGGAGGGGAGGGAAGGAGGGAAGGAAGGGAAGGTAAGAAAGGGAAAGATGGAGAGAAGTGGTCGGAGGGAAAGTTGGTAAGATCAGGTGAAACTGTTTTCTTGTCCCTCACAAGACGAAGCAAGTGAATTTATCCCTCAGTCTTTTTTTCTTTTCATTTTTCCTTTCATTCTTTTTTTTTCTTTCTTTCTTTTAGTTTTTACTTTTTCTTTCCTTTTATTCTTGCATTAATTCATCCATACATTCATACTCTCTCTTATGTATGTATGTATGTTTGTATGAATATTTCCCTTCATGTATATTATTTACTTATATCATTCTATCTATATCTATCCATTTATCTATCTAAAGCAAACCTTAAATTTCATAATACCTCTACTTGATCATTTACAGGATTTCAAAACATTACATTAGATTATTACAAAAATTGAGCAGATTGAATTACCTCTGTGGTGGAAGTTAAATATTTCTGGTCAGCAAACTGGAACATTTTTATTGCGTTGTGAAGCTGGTCACTGGAAAATATATTAGTAGAGAAAGAATTGCGTGTTTATGGACGGAGGAGGAGGAGCAATTAACAAGCAAAAAAAAAACCTCAATAAACACAATAATAAATGTAAGTGTTAATTATAAATAATGGAAGAAGATTAGGGGTATGGTATAGAAGGAGGAGGAGGAAGAAGAAAAGGAAGAGGAGGATAAAAAGAAGGGTGTGTAAATTGGACATCAAACGAAATAAAATGAGGAGAGTAGAAATGTACTGTACTGTGCCGTAGGTTGGGTATATATGGCAACACTCTTTATGGCAGCTCGTCCCTTGACCCCTATAAATATGGTTGGCGCGTGACCTTCGCTCTGGTCCACCCCATGAGTTTTGTATAGACTGTTTGTTGGTAGAGCCAGTATCGCCCAATAGAGTCCGCTGAGGTCCTGGAGGCGAACCCTGAAAGTTGGGCACGTAGGCCCTTTATACATGACGGGACCCCTTAGAGGGGTGATCAAGGGACTCATTTGGTGGGCCGTAGGGCACTTATAGACAGACTAAGTCCCGCAAGGGGCGACAACGGGTCTGGTACGACGCCTGGAGGCGGCCAGACATAGACCACCCGTTGTCGTAGGGTTTAAAAAACTGGCTTCGTGTTAGGTTAGGTTTACCATCCCGACCGCACATTCAAGTATCTATGCATCTCCTGAACTGGACAACACGGCTGCATTTCCAAGCTTTCCGGCACTTCACAACGACCACAAAACTGCTCTCCTGCTGGATAACACGGATCCATCTGTAATGACATCATGGCGAGGATAAAAATAAAACATTGAACCCCTAACCAGGTGCACAAACTCAAGCTTCTAGAAATTCTCGCCAACCATGGCATATATGCATACAATCTCCTGGAAGCCAGAGATGGGTTTGTAGTAGTCACCAACTTGGATAAAGAAACGGACAAAATCTTCCAGAAGGAATGTTCATCAGAGCTGCTCACTCAAAACTTCTCTGCAGTTCTACCGCCACACCTACGAGCTAAGAGAACAGTTCTCCTTAAGCACATTCCTCAAGAAATAACAGACCACACCAACGAAGAAATAAAACAAGAGCTCTACGCTCAAAATGACTGGACCCAAGAGGACATAGAGAACATTTACAAATTCCCCAATAACCACATTCCAATCAACAACGACAGCCCAAAATGCACTACAAAAAGGCCTCTTAATGTTTAACATGCGAGTACCACCACACCAGATAATCCAAGAAGAATATGTAAATATAAACACGTGCATGAAATGCTATAAACATGATGACCATGTCACAAACAAGTGCCCGCAAAACAAAGACCACAGAGTAGGCTCTGAATGTAGCGAAACTGGCCATCTATGGTTTTAATGCACCACACCTACAAAGAAATGCCTTAACTGTGAGGGAGAACACCGCACGCTTGCTTTTAAATGCCCTGTCGCGAAATTAATAGGCACAGGACAAAATCAAATAACTAACAGAAAATAAAAATAAGCCATACAACGTCATTGCACAACAACCACAACAACTATCCTCAACACCCAAGTACAAATCTCATCTGACATGACTGCAAAAATTATGACTTACATGATATATGTTCATCTTATTAATATTGCCAAGCCTGGATCATACCAGAATGAACTCAACAAAATGCTAACCCTCAACGGTCTTCCGACTATAATAGCTCCTGATGATCCCCCATCCCATAAAGTGTTCAACAAGCAACAACATACAACAACAGCAAACAATTGCAGAGACAACACCAGTAGCAACACCAACAAACACAATTCAAACGGAGTCTGCATCAGAGGAAAAGTCTGTCTATGAGGAAGAAACCTCAGATGAGGAAGTAGACACCCAAGAAGAAGATCAAGACCTAGTCAGAAGCATACCGGAAAGTGCAAGAGTTTCCCGTAACATGTTACAAAATCCATACCACACAAGAGCTTCCAAATCACATGACAATCACCAACAATGACACTTCTCTCTCTTCTTCTCTCTCTCCTCTCTCTCTCGCTCTCTCTCTCATCTTCTCTCCCTCTCTCTCTCTCTCTCATCTCTCTCATGCTCTCTCTCTCTCTCCTCTCATCTCTTCTCTCATCTCTCTCTCCTCTCTCTCTCTCTCTCTCTCTCTGATAAAGGTTATGTAAAGGTTCCGTTCCTCTAAAATGGAATTTGGCAACTTTATCACGTCCAAAAAATAATTATGGTTTTGTTTATGTTAGAAATTGTCACTGCAAACGTTCATTTCAATATTTATACTAACTGGAAACATATAAAGAACATGTTTCAACCTTTATATAAATTACTCTCCAATCGCTAGTTTCAATAACATATAACCCAATATTAATTAATACTTCATATACCAAAAAAATTACCTGTGTAAAAAGAACAATGGGTAAGACTCATTAGAAATAATATTAATTCAAAAAACTAGGACAAATTAATCATATAGGCCTCAATATTTGGTAAATAAAAAAAATCGTCCAAGCAATGACGAAGCAAAAATGACTGTAATTTGAGTAAGATAATAGCTTATAATATATTAATCACTTCATAACAACGTCTGTATTAACACAAAACTAACCAGATAAGAACGATAAGAGATCTGGCCATTGTTTTTTAAATCATTTTCTTGGTGTACACACAGTCTTGTTTCTCTTCCATCCATGTTGCTTGTGTTCGTTTCTTTTTCTTTCATCAACCTATTATTACATTATACTGTGTTAATATGTTTCTTTCTCTTGTTCCTCCTTTGTATTCATTATACTCCGTGTTCTTTCCCCGCTCTCATTTCTTCCTTTTGTTCTATCTCTTTCTTTTACATCTTTATCTACTTCTTTCACCTCCTCCTCCTTGTTTTTCCCTCCTACTCCTCTGTTTAGGGTCTCTCTTCTTTTTCCTCCCTCCTCGTCTGAGCCTTGTCTTCTCCTGTCCTCTGCTCTCCCCTCCACTTCTTCCTCCTCTTTCCTTCAGTAGAAACATGAGGTAGCCAAATTTCCTCCATCGATTTCTTTGACGGCTCAGAAATTGGCAAAAACCTGTGACGCAAGATTTCAATTCTCTTTCTCCTCTCTCTCTCTCTCTCTCTCTCTCTCTCTCTCTTCTCGAGAGAGAGAGATAGTTAGAGAAGATGCTAGATATATAGATAGATGAGGAGAGATAGGCGCGAGATGAGAGATCGAGATAAGAGAGTGAGTTGAGAGAGAGTAGAGATAGCGCTATATAGAGAGAGAGACGAGATATAGAGAGAGAGAGAGCGATCTATACTATTCGAACTATAGTTTGGCATGACCCAAATTATTTTTAGTAAGAGTATTTTTTAGCAGATTCTTACATGTTATCTTTTATTGTAATTCTAGGTTTTAACTGCAATTTTACTTAGCTCCCCTGATTTTTTTAGGCAGATTTTAGATTTTACTTTTTTATTGTACATTTATGTTTTCACTTGAATTCTGCTCCGTCTATACTATAATGTTTAGCAAAATTTTTACATTTTCTTTTATTGTAATCTTAAACTTTTTATTCGAATTCTGCCTGTTTGACTGGAATTTTATTTATTTACTCCTACTAGATTATTGACAATGCTGTACTGAATTTTGGTGCCAATATATATGTTGTACACTCCGTTATGGTCGCTCAGTTACTCACTCACTCATATTTTTTTCGCCTATATTTTTAGCAATAAGCTTGAAATGTAGACAAGTCTAACAATTATATTTATACGTAGTTTGATGTTAATAACCACTACCCTGCTGAAATAAATGAATTTGAATTTGATTTGAACTTTCTTTCTCTCTCTCTCTCTCTCATCTCTCTCTCTCTCGTCGCGCTCTACTCTCTCGTCTCTCCCCTCTCTCTCTCTCTCTCGTCTCTCTCTCTCTCCTCTCATCTCCTCTCTCTCTCTCTCGGTCTCTTCCCACCCCCCCCCCTGTTCGCCTCGCATATTTCATCTCCCATCCCCAAATCTTTGTTTCTCTCCTTATTCCTATCTCATTTTTCTGTCTTTTCTCCTTTCCTCTCTTTACGTATTTTTCCATATTTATTCCCCCTTTTTTAAAAATGGGGTATCCCTTTTATATTTCCAACTTTTTTGTCCATATTGACCTCCCACCTCCTCAGCCCTTTTCTATCTTGTCTGCTAGAATTTTTTTCTTTTCCTCTCAACTTCCTCTTTCTTCCATACATTATTCTTTTTTTATTTCTATTTAAAACCACGATTACCGATTTCTCCATATATTTATTTCCCTTGTTTTTTATCAGCTTTTTGTTGCTTTTTCTCTACATTTTTTCTCTTTCTTTCGCTTTCCCTTCCTCTCTATATAGTTTATTTTCACGTTCCCGTACTTTTTCCCTTCCTTCCATTCACCGTGTAAAAAAAAAAAAAACCAGGAGAGGGAACCGGAAGAGGGGAGGGAAAGGAGGGGAAGGAAGGGAAGGTAAGAAAGGGAAAGATGGAGAGAAGTGTTCGAGGGAAAGTTTGGTAGATCAGGTGAAACTGTTTTCTTCCCTCACCAGGAACGAAGCAGTGATTTATATCCCTCAGTCTTTTTTTCTTTTTTCATTTTCCTTTCATTCTTTTTTTTCTTTCTTTCTTTTAGTTTTAAAACTTTTTCTCTTTTCCTTTTATTCTTGCATTTAATTCGCATCCATACATTCTACTCTCTCTTATGTATGTAATGTATGTTTGTATGAATATTTCCCTTCATGTATATTATTTACTTATATCATTCTAACTATATCTATCCCATTTATCTATCTAAAGCAAACCTTAAATTTTCATAATACCTCTACTTGATCAGTTACAGGAGTTCAAAACATTACATTAGATTATTACAAAATGAGCATATTGAATTTACTCTGTGGTGGAAGTTTAAATTTTCCTGGTCAGCAAACTGTAACATTTTTATTGCGTTGTGAAGCTGGTCACTGGAAATATATTAGTAGGAAAGAATGCGTGTTTATGGACGGAGATGAGGAGCAATTCACAAGCAAAAAAAAAAACACTCAATAAACACAATAATAATGTAAGTGTTTATAATTTAAATAATGGAAGAAAGTTTAGGGTATGGTATAGAAGTAGGAGGAGGAAGAAGAACAGGAAGAGGAGATAAAAAGAAGGGTGTGTAAATTGGACATCAAACGAAATAAAATAGGAGAGTAGAAATGTACTGTACTGTGCGTAGGTTGGGTAATATATGGCCAACACTCTTTATGGCAGCTCGTCCCTTGACCCCTATAATATGGTTTGGCGCTGAACCTTCGCTCTGGCCCCCCATGATTTTTGTATAGACTGTTTGTTGGTAGAACCAGTATCGCCCAATAGAGTCCGCTGAGGTCCTGAGGCGAACCCTGAAAGTTGGGCACGTAGGCCCTTTATACTGACGGGACCCCTTAGAGGGTATCAAGGGACTCTTTGGTGGGCCGTAGGGCACTTATAGACGAGACTAATTCCCGCAAGGGTCCGAACAACGGGTCTGGTACGACGCCTTGGAGGCGGCCATAACATAGACCAAACCCTTGTCGAGGGTTTAAAAAACGGGCTGTCCGTGTTAGGTTAGGTTTTACCACCCGCGAACGCACATTCAAGTATCTATTTCATCTCCTGAACTGGACCAACACGCTTGCTTTCAAGCTTTCCTCCGGCACGTCACAACGACCACAAACTGCTCTCCTTCTGGATAACACTGATCCCACTGTATGACATCAATGGCGAGGATAAAAATAAAACATTGAACCCTAACCAGGTGCACAACTCAGCTTCTAGAAATTCTCAGCCAACCATGGCATATATCAGACAATCTCCTGGAAGCCAGAGATGGGTTTGTTAGTATCACCAACTTGGATAACGAAACGGACAAAATCTTTCCAGAAGGAATGTTCATCAGCTGCTCACGTCAAACTTCTCTGCAAGTTTCTCCGCACACCTACGAGCTAAGAGGACAGTTCTCCTTAAGGCACATTCCTCAAGAAATAGACAGACCTACACCAACGAAGAAATACAACAAGAGCTACTACGCTCAAAAATGACTGGACCCAAGAGGACATAGAGACCTTTACAAATTCCCCAATAACCACTTCCAATCAACAACGACAGCCCAAAATGCACTTTAACAAAAAGGCCTCTTAATGTACATTGCGAGTTACAACCACACCAGATAATCCAGAGAATATGTAATATAAACACTGCATGAAATGCTATAAACATGATGACCATTTCACAACAAGCCTGCCCCCCAAAACAAGACCACAGGTACGGCTCTGAATGTAGCGAACCACTGGCCATCTATGGTTTTAATGCACCACACCTACAAAGAAATGCCTTAACTGTGAGTGATAACACCGCACCGCTTGCTTTTAAATGCCTGGTCGCGGGGGAATTAATAGCAAAGGACCAAAATCAAATACTAACAGAAAATAAAAATAGCCTATAACAACGTCTTGCACACAACCACAACACCTATCCCTCAACACCCAAGTACAAATCTACTCTGACATGACTGCAAAATTATGACTTACAGATATATGTTCATCTTAATTAATATTGCCAATCCTGGATCATACCATAATGAACTCAACCAAAATGCTAACCCTCACGGTCTTCCGACTATAATAGCTCCTGATGATCCCCCATCCCATAAAGTGTTCAAGCAACCAACATACAACAACAGCAAACAATTGCAGAGACAACACCAGTAGCAACACTCAACAAACACAATTAAACGGAGTCCTCATCAGAGGAAAAGTCTGTCTATGAGGAGAAACCTCAGATGAGAGTAGACACCCAAGAAGAAGATCAAGACCTATCCAGAAGCATACCGGAAATGCAAGAGTTTCCCTTAAATGTTACAAAACATACAACCACAACAAGAGCTTACAAAATACATACAATCACCAACAAATGACAACAACCACAAACCAAAGAAAAGACAGAAGCGACACAAAATAAGACACTCGCAACCCAAGAAACACGGCCACGCAGGCCAATCACCAACAAATGACACGCCACAAACCCAAAGAGAAGACAGAAACCATAAAACAAAGACCCGACGCAAACAAGAAACAGCTCAACGCAAACAGAACACTAAGAACACTCAACAATCATGGAAACGCTGAACATAGTACAACATAACGTACACTCACTGACGACAAAAAAATTGGTTAATCAACGCCTACAGAAAAATAACACTTGACATTATACCATTAACAGTCACGCCATCACAAACGACGCCCCACTCTCAAGATAGCACTGTTTTAGCACAGTGCACAAGAAAAACTACAGAAACTCAATTTATGACGGTAACAGCAATACCGTAAAACACCAATAACACACAAATTGTAGGCGACTTCATTTCAGACATGTTGGCAATAGAAATACAACTAACACTCCGAAAAACTACCATAGGAAATCAGCCCTATACCAAGGCCAACCAACGCTCCCAACAGACAATACATCCCATCCCAGACTTCATCAAATATTAGCATAATCAACCAGTAATATGCTAACAGACCTAAATGCCAACCACCCTACCTTAGTTACAGACACACAAATACAAAAGGTAGACAATACACACAACCTCATCAGTAACAGGACACTACAACACATAGGCCCATACTTTCCAACATACCATGCATACAAATACGGCACCAACACCTGACTTAATTTTATCAACTACAAACATATAACAACATTCCACATAACACAAGGACCTTATCCAACCCAGTCACCATTTTCCATTGTAGCGGCGCCCACCCCTTTATAGGTTTCTTTCTTTTGACGTAATTCAAGAGGGCTCCACATTCTGGCTTTTATGCTGCCACCACCCACATAAGTGGAAAAAAAAAAGTTATAAGATTAAGAGAATGTGTCGGACTAATGGTGTAAAAGTCTTAACAACTCGTGTTATCTTTTTCTTAGTATATTGGTCTGTTTATGACTTCACCAGTAATTACTTCCCCACTCCTTCCTTACCTAAATCAAGTAACATATTATCCACTAATACTATGTTAATGCGAACCACATTCGACACGAACCCTAGTATTAGCTCGTGCTCACGACGTAATCTATGACACTCTCTAAAGCTAATCATTTCCGTCACTGATTTGCTGAGTCAAGTATCAATGTCCACACACTCCAACACTTAAGACTAATCCTTAGCTGTAATCCTGGTGTTTCACTTTTCAAAAAGCTTTCACAGATGTTCCCGTCCCAGCTGCATCCAGCACCGCCTCCATCCAGCCGTCTTTTCCACAGCTAATTTGGACCCTATGAATAACACCTTCCCATTATTTCTCATGTTATCACAGATAACCTGGGGAACCAAATTTTTGTTAGTTAGGTCTGACACTTGTTTTAAGTAATTTTTTTGGGTGCTGAATCCAAAAACTGATCTCAGTGTTTTCTCTATCACGTTCAGTTTGGGAACTGATGATTTTCGTTTTCTTAAAAAATATGAAAAAATCTGTACAATAACAGTAACAGTGCTTATTTTATAAAAAGTTTGTCAAATGTTAACATACAAATGAAAAATAAAGAAATAGGCATGATAGAATGTTTACTTTAACATTATCTGTTTTTAGAAAGATACGGCTATAAGATTTGTGTGCATGTTAGAGGTAAAAATTTACGTTTGAGGCTTTGTCTGGAGTGTTCACTTGAGGACTATCGCGTTTGATGCTCCAACAATAGTCCGGCCATCATATGCAATCCATCTACCCTGGTAACGTTCTTCCTAACCTTCATAATCTTGGTGAAATCGTTCACCTTGCTCGTCGCTAGCAGCACCAAGATTTCCGGAAAGTGGGCAAATGGCTATGCAAAAAATGTAACTTTAGATACTCATGTTTCAAACCAAAGCGCTTTGTAGCTCTCCAATGTTTCTGAACACTTTCTGTGTAATTTGCTTTGCACAGTGTATTTCCAAGAAAGTTCTTGAACGACGTCTTTGAATGATAGCCATCATTCTTTTTCAAGGTCTGACATAGTCCGTTGAAATGTTCATCTTTGATGAGCTATCGAATTTTGTGGACCATCAAACACACCGGCCTTGATTTTTTTTCAATTGACAGTCCAGGAAATGCCAAGATGATGTACTTCAAACAGATCGCCATCAGTTGACAATGGCTTTTACAAATTTGTTTTCATGAGACCTAGTTTTATGTGTAGAGGTGGAATATTTTTTTTCTTCCTGTCAACAAGTGGCTCATGTAACAATGGTTAGGATCGTCACAGGTTTAAGATCAGATCTCGGAGGCCATTTCGTCTGAACCCAATGCTTCTCTTCTCTTCGAGCTCTGCTATCCCCATCACAGAGAAAGGCAGGGATACTTTTGTGTATCCACACGTGTTTGACCACGAAGGAAGGACACCATTTTAAGTCAACACAGATGATCCAATCGTGTTGTCATATTGCAATCTCAATGACTCTCTTTCATCTCCATATTCTTCACGAAGACAGACCGAATGCCCAATAGGGACTGCGCCAAACAATTGCCATTGTGTACGAAGGACACACTTCAATGCTCCGCTTGAGCTATCATAACAATCGCCATTCATTTGGATTGTAGATTGCAAGCCCTAATTCCTTCAGTAATACCAGGAATGTTATGGCACACACAAAACCGCTGGCACTTCGAAAGTACTGCAGAAATGTACTTTCCTCTGTTCGAAAGTTTGATACCTTCACTCTTTGTTCAAGTTGTTTTTTCCGTCAGTCCTTGATGCTAGTATTTCTGAAAGGTTTTTTGGATAGGCCCAAATCACGTGCTATAGGTTCATTCAAGCTCGGCTGATCCAAATCACCCTACGAACTGAATCCTCGTAGAATGTCAAAATCTGCATCATTGCTGTTCACTCTGCGTTCTTCAACATCACTCAGATCTTCTATAGGAGGTAGGTGTTCGAAAACTGGCACTGAATTTCAGCTGAAGAGGCAATTGGTCTATAGCTGACGGTAGATTAGGATATTCTAGTTTTTAACTTTTATTTTTCTTGTTAAATCCTCATTTGTTTTCACTAAACAAAAGTAACAGTCTTTGGAATGATCTTTTGCTCCTGCGCCAAACCATGGGGATACCACATGCCAACTTTTCACGTGTTCCTTTTGGTCGCACATCCGTAATCCTCGCCGACACACTGCTTGCACAAACTTTGTTGAGGGGGCCCATAGCTTGTCTTGATCACCGAGTTTCACTTTAAAATAAGGCGAAATAATGCTTGTTTTGACAAACACTCTGATGCTTTTGGTTGCCCTCTGACCTTGGAATGGTGAAACTACCACATATATAGCAGAAAAGAACAACAGAAAATAGGGTAAAACATAAGGAGTCCACCACAGCCAGGTTGTTTAGGCTTTACGACGAGACGTAGGCAGGAGCAGACTGGATCTGAAACAAAATAAATAGATACTATGTAAATAAAACACTAATCTGAATAGTTTACAGAGCTTTGAAAACAAAAAAACAGCAATAAAACGAATAGAAATTACAATGGTATTTTGTTACAAGGTTAAAGAGAAAAGCCTAACAAATCCTCACTAATTCCTACTATCCTAGCTTTGCTGTTGCAGATATTGATAGTACTGACCTATTGGGAGGCTGGCACACACCTCTGCACCGGCACTGTCTCAATTGTAACTGCACAAACAAATTGCCACTAGCTCTCGATGAGTCAAATCACAGTAATCACTGGCAAGTTTTACTACAGCTCACAGTGGAATTTTGCTTATCTGGGGGTAAAGCTGTGGAGAAAAACTTGACATGCTATAAAAAAACTGACTACAGATTTGGAATCAGCATGCCAATTTTAGTCTAAATAAGCTCAAAATTCTAACTCAACAATTTTTTTTTGTTCAAATTTTTCCCTCAGTGAATCAATTGAATTAACCTACATCTCTACAACACCTTGTCCCTGAACATACCTTTCCAAGGGTGAAAAACACACTCCGAGAATTTCCCCTGCCCGACTCGACACTGTGACTCGTACCGGGGGGGGGGGGGGGGGGGCTACAGCCAACTAATATGCGTTCTCCCTTCTCCTTGCCATTAGCCAACAGACGTGGCCAGCTCCCGCTGGTATAAAAATATATCTCAATATATTTTTTATATAGTGATTCAGAGCTGAGGAGTGGAGGAAAATTACTTCGCTTTTGTTACTCGACTTTATATATTACTTTACCCCCAGCCCATTCAACGTAAACATCTTCGTCATCATGGGTCAAAATTTTAATCCATTTTCCGCGTACACAATTATAATGAAAATAAGTACCCTAAACCATCCAACAGCAAGCACTCCACGTCCGCAGCTTCAAACAAGCATACTGGGGATGGGTTTCAAAGGAGAAACAACACACAAAATTAATGTTAATGAACACATGAATAATAATAACCTAGAAGAAATAGACGAAGGACTTCAGAAATGGTAACGACACATCCTCCAAGCAGCACAAAACCACAATACCCACAACCAGCAACCGTACTCTTCCAACACCTTTTTACAACCAAAACACACAGAACATAATCATACAGTACAACGCTATAAGACAACACTCAATCACATACAGGTGGGACATACACCTATACAGACGATATAAACAACTTCAATACACATTACAAGATGCCCTTACAGAAGACGGTAACACATACTGGAACAGCGTAATGACAGAAACTGCTGCAACCTACCAAGACTCATCCACTTTCTTGAGAAAAATAAAAATCACACAGGGAACAACAATCCGGAACCACACTACTTACTCAACAATAACAACGAAAAAAATTACACATCACGAGACAAGGAGACACTTCACAGACAAGGCTGGGAGGCAGTTTTCACAGTAGACAATATAAACGACGATGAAAACCCTAACGACAACACAGAAGACACAGTAAGACAATTTTTGGATAACAATAGACATAGAATCACGCCATATCCTACATCTGACCACACTCGACTATACAACAACCATTACACAACAAGAGGAATAACAACTGCAGAAATTAAAGGTATCATTAAATCTTTGAAAAAGACATGTCCTGGTCAAAGTGGCATAAACAAAACGCTACTCAAACACCTACCAGATAATGCGATAGTCAAACTATGTCACATATATAATTCAACACTATCCGCAGGATATTTCACCGACATTTGGAAACAATCAACGATCAGATTAATCCCAAAACAAGGCAAGAATTCACATCGTGCATTAAATTACAGGCCCATCTCATTATTATGAGTACCTTGAAAAAATTTGAACGCATTATAAACAAAAGACTACGACAACACCTCAATGACAATAACTTATATAATAAGCACCAATACGGTTTTCGCCAAGGCAGAGGAACTACCGAAGCCATTGCACTTATAACAGAACAGATAGCTTAAAACAAAGCAGACAATGGACAATGTCACTTAGTACTACGAGATCTCACAAGCATTTGACAAAGTTTGGCCCCTGCGCCTAAAGTACAAAATACTCCAATTACATACAACTCCCAACAATACTAGAAAAACTACTCTGTGATTCTTTAGATGACCGAGAGGCAAAAATTAAAATAGGCACATACTTAGGTGGCTGTATTAAACTACGCTGCGGCGTAACCCAGGGTAGTGTATTATCTCCGACGCTATTCATCACATACACCAGAGACATACCAGACCCAAAACAGGGCACAAACATATCATACGCAGACGACATCACTCAAATAATACACTACCCGGGTAAATCAAAGGAAATGCTCAACCGAATAACGGCGAGAGAAGTCAGCCGCATAAACAAATACGAACGACAATGGAAAATATAAACAAATACAATAAAATTCCCAGTTATAAGACTGTGAGCAAAGGCTGAAGAAGAATTACTCATCGAGGAAGAAATGCTTGACACCCAAATGACAGGCAAAACACTCGGTCTCACAATTAACAACAGAGGATATATACAACACATAAAAGACAGACAATACAAGGCCTTTGGAGCTCTAACACGACTATTCCGATTTAGAAGTATGCCTATCAAAATTAAAGCACATCTAGTCAAAGCACTGGTCCTACCAATCTTGGACTACCCACCTATCCCAACATTATCAATGAGCAAAACACAAATTAGCAAACTACAAATAACACAAAACAAAGCCCTCAGATTTGCTACAGAACAGAGATACCCATACACACTCAACACACAAGAAATACATGAAATAACAAAAACTGGACCGATTAACATAAGACTCTACAAAAGAGCCGAAACCATATGGAAGAAACTTGAAGATGAAGATAAATACAATATGAACTTCCCTAGTACACTAATAACAATGGAAAATATACCAGAACCACAATATCATTAAAAACTGAACATGATTAGCTAGATATACACATAAAATACATGCAAACACCTATTAAAAAACACAATGCATAAAAACTTCAAACATATATCACAAGACACAGCAAGGTGGACTGCCCACCAACTATCTACTTCTACTGTCTTTCATATTTTCCACCTGCTTTCCCTTCCACTCTCTCTCTCCCCTCTAACTTTCCTAAAAAAATAAAAAATAAAAAAACTTCGTTCTCACTCCCGCTCATTTTTAGTAGTATCAGCTAGTTCTCGCTCGCTTCTCAACCCTACAGGTCACACATTCACGCTCTTAGTCCGTGGGCGGCCCCACGTGGCTGCCTCATCCAGCCCATGGCTACATCTCTGTATTTCACTGTTCCTGTACTACAATCCTGCTGATCAATATATCCATTTTCTGTCTACACGTTGGTAATTATTGACCCCATACCCACACACGTACTATAAGGAACACAACGTAAAGGCGCACAGACCTTGAACCCACATGCCTCCTCGCCTGGCCGTCTCTCCACAAGCTACCATGCGCCCGCCACACTCCCTCCATTTTATGTTCCTGCCACACCATCCTACTAATCATTATATTCAAGTATTGTACCACCGTACCGGTACATAATGGCGGCAGTGGTCTAGGTCTCATGTCTGATGTGTTCCTTGTGTGGGTATATATATATATGGTCACCACGTGTCTCCTGATGTTCTACCCTGATGTTCTACCCTAATGTCCTACCCTGACGTTCTGTCCTGATGTTCTGCCTCCCCGTATCTACGATAATCCTCCTCCCGCCCATGATGTCCCGCACGCCCCTTTTTGAACGCCACCATATGAACCGTGATAGGTGTTCTCTTGAATATATAATTTGAGTAGTGGAGTGGCAGGAAGCAGGAACATGAGAGATGGAGAGTGGCGGGCGCTGGTAGCTTGTGGCGAGAGACAGCCAGGCGAGGAGGCGAGTGGGTTCAAGGTCTGTGCGTCTTTACGTTGTGTGTTCCTTATAAGTACGTGTGTGGGTATGGGGTCAATAATTACCAACGTGTAGACAGTAGATAAATATATTGTAGTCCAGGATTGTAGTACAGAGGATGTTGGTATATGGGGCCAGATGGGGACGGCCACACGTGGCCGCTTAGAAGGAACGCGGAATGTGACCTCTAAGATGAGTGAGGAGCGAGTGACTAAGAGCGGGTGTGAGAGCGAAGGTCAAATGAAATCAAATCAGCACAAGAGAAAGCAGGAGGGGTAAGTGGGAACAGGGAGAAGAATAGATGGGTGAGAGAAAGGAGGCTAGTATGAGAAAAAAGTCTCCTGGGCTTAATCCAGGTGCTGTAACGTGTTTGTATGTTGTTGTGGGTCGGTCTGGACACGCTTTCTCAACTCGCACGAGCAAACAGAAACCACTCTGGGACGGCTTGGCAGGGCATGGGCCACGAAAGATGGAACCCCGGACACACCCAAGACAACCCCGGGCCCACATCCGCCGCCCACCGCAGGGTTCTTCAGTTTTTGTTTGATCTCCTTGTTCTTTCTTCAGGTTTGACTTTTTTTTTTTCTTTCTCTTTCTTCTTCTCTTGTTTGCTTTTTGTTACTTGTCTTGATTTCGGGTTATAGTTTTTACTTGTTCTGTCACTACCATGCACGCGCGCACACCCCCAAGCGCCACGGCACCCCGCACGGGCGGCTGGTATCATTCTCAACCCCATCCCCCCATTCCAAAACATAACACAAGGAGGAAAAAATGCGTGAAAAAAATTAGTGAAAGAAGCCTGAGAATAAAAGTGTTTTTTTGTTTTTGTTTTATTTTTTACCAAAGAGTGGACAGGGGGAGAAGGACTCCGTATAGCGGAGGGACCTACAGTTTTTTGTGGGATCCGAACCACGGATATTGGGAGGAAGGCGAGCGGAACGGAGTGGATTGTAGGAGTATAAAGTTTTGCAGCAGCGTAAGAAGGGTAAGATTACCTCCGTATAGCAGAGGGGTCATTGAATTTAATGTGGCCTCGTCCGAACCACGGTAGGATAGTAGCAGTGAGTTAGAGGAGGGGGAGTGGGGGGGGGGAGCGGAACGGAGTGGATTGTAGGAGTAAAAATTTTGCAGCAGCATAAAAGGGGGAAAAGAATAGCTCCGTATAGCAAAGAGGTCATTGGATTTAATGTGGCCTCGTCCGAACCACGGAAGGGTAGTGAGAGTGGCTGAGAAGGACAACGAAGAGACTTTCGACCAATTTGCATCCCCACCGACCGACAGATTTACAACCCAACGGACGATCCGAAAGACAACCAGTCTTCATCCCCGCTGTGTGTGGTGTATCCAGGTCTGCTCCCCCGCGGGTGTGGAGGCCGTCGGTGACGACGCAAGGGTCCAGGGTCTCGAACCTTTAGCACATTGCCTTGCACCGCCATCAGTCTTGGCTTTCCTGGAGACTCGCACGGAGGAAGGACAGATGGTAAGAGAGTGTGGTTGGGGGGGGATCCTTGCGGAAGACGGACCGTCGGCGGCTGCGCTGGTCACGGTCATTTAGCCGTGGCCACCCATGGCCTGTCAGTCTTGGTCCGTCTGGAAGGAAAACCCTCTGGACCCTGAACCGTTGGTAGAGGTGCAGGGCGGTGCACGCAGCACCAGCATAATAAATAAAATGACGTATAAAAACAGAAAAAGATGAATACAAAGCTATAATACAATATGTGAGAAAAAACCGCCGGTACCGACTGCGTGCCTCGCCCTGAGGAAGCCTGTTGGAAGAGTGTGGCTAGTTAAGGACAGGAAAAGGATAGGGTCGTGGCTGAGTGAACTCTGTTGAGGAATCCGTTCGTGGCAGAACGTGGTCGTGGGCTGGGCTGCTGTGACTCGCCACTGCCATCGGTTGGCATATCTCTAAAACAATACCACAGAGTGTGTGCAAGGAAGGTCTGACCAGGGGCCTGACCCTCACACAAGTCAGCGAAGGTCACGCGCCAACC
>JACEEZ010002289.1:88489-93489 GCA_016584305.1 Chionoecetes opilio
GTCAAATAAGCCAATTAGGACCGAAGGATATGTTGTTTTTCTGTTTTGCCTTTATCATTCCCTTGTAATTATATGGGAATATAAGTATAAGGTATATTACACCCCTCCTCCAGAGCTGGGCACTAAATACATTGAATGTATTTGAATATTAAATACTAAATACATGGGAAAAATTTATTTAAATAATAAATACTATATACATTTTATGAATGTACTTAAATACCAAATACTAAATACATCAATTGTATTTAGATACATTTGTAAATGCATTTTAAATACACACAGATTTTAACATGTCCTAATAAAATGGATTTCCTTAGATTTTGAGCTTCCTTAGAAATTTCCTTCTCAGGCCTAAATTTCCTAAAAATAAGGAAGTTTCCTTGAAAGTTGAAACACTGGCTCACTGTAACATCAGGGTTGCCAGATAGTTGGGCGGGTTTATGACCAAATTAACTGATAAAAAAGTATTTATATTTTTATATTATGAGCTTAAATACAATGTATTTAAATACTTGACAACCAATGTATATATAAATACATTTCTAAATACACAAATGTATTTAAATACGTCTCTAAATACATATGTATTTAAACACTGCCCAGCTCTGCCCTCCTCCTCCTCCTCAAAAATTAGTAGTGTCTCCCGTAAATCGTATTCGTATATCGCATTCGTAATATCTGTATTCGTAAAAAAAAAATGATACAGAACTGAGAAACACAAAGAAATAAAATTAGTCTCTATTTATACACAGATTAAAGGGCTGAAAAAAATTACCAGCATGAAATGCGAATTAGAAGGTGGCAGGTATAGCAAGTACATTCATTCAGTTTTTTTCAGTTTTAACTGATACATATATTTCAATGCATTACAAGAAGAATGAAAAAAAGAGAAAAATATAGAGAGGCCAATTACCACATCAACAACAACAACAGCAACAAAATGAAAATAGTCCAAGAGAGGGGGACTTCCTAATCTTTTATAACTATGTGAAGTGTGGAAAGTGAAGTGTCACTCAAAGTTTTGGGTTAATTGGCATGCGACGTGGTGTCAGTGACGTGGTGGTCGTGGTGTGGGGGCAGTGGTGTGGTGGCAGTGGCGTGGTAGCAGGGGAGAGGTGGCAGTGGCGTGGTAGCAGTGGCGTGGTGGCAGTGGCATGGTGGCAGTGGCGTGGTGGCAGTGGCGTGGTGGCAGTGGCGTGGTGGCTGTGGCGTGGTGACAGTGGCGTGGTGACGGTGGCGTGGTGACGGTGGCGTGCTGGCAGTGGCGTGGTGGCAGTGACTGGGTGGCAGTGGCGTGGTGGCAGTGGCGTGGTGGCAGTAGCGTGGTGGCAGTGGCGTGGTGGCAGTGGCGTGGTGGCAGTGGCGGGGTGGCAGTGGCGTGGTGGCAGTGGCGTGGTGGCAGTGGCGTGGTGGCAGTGGCGTGGTGGCAGTGGCGTGGTGACGGTGGCGTGGTAATGGTGGCGTGGTGGCAGTGGCGTGGTGGCAGTGGCGTGGTGGCAGTGGCGTGGTGGCAGTGGCGTGGTGGCAGTGGCGTGGTGGCAGTGGCTTGGTGGCAGTGGCGTGGTAACGGTGGCGTGGTTACGGTGGCGTGTGGGCAGTGGCGTGGTGGCAGTGACTGGGTGGCAGTGGCGTGGTGGCAGTGGCGTGGTGGCAGTGGCGTGTGGCTGTGGCGTGGTGGCAGTGGCGTGGTGGCAGTGGCGTGTGGCAGTGACTGGGTGGCAGTGGCGTGGTGGTAGTAGCGTGGTGGCAGTGGCGTGGTGGCAGTGGCGTGGTGGCAGTGGCGTGGTGGCAGTGGCGTGGTGGCAGTGGCGTGGTGGCAGTGGCGTGGTGGCAGTGGCGTGGTGGCAGTAGCGTGGTGGCAGTGGCGTGGTGGCAGTGGCGTGGTGCAGTGGCGTGGTGGCAGTGGCGTGGTGGCAGTGGCGTGGTGGCAGTGGCGTGGTGGCAGTGGCGTGGTGGCAGTAGCGTGGTGGCAGTGGCGTGGTGGCAGTGACTGGGTGGCAGTGGCGTGGTGCAGTGGCGTGGTGGCAGTGGCGTGGTGGCAGTGGCGTGGTGGCAGTGGCGTGGTGGCAGTAGCGTGGTGGCAGTGGCGTGGTGGCAGTGACTGGGTGGCAGTGGCGTGGTGGTAGTAGCGTGGTGGCAGTGGCGTGGTGGCAGTAGCGTGGTGGCAGTGGCGTGGTGGCAGTGACTGGGTGGCAGTGGCGTGGTGGTAGTAGCGTGGTGGCAGTGGCGTGGTGGCAGTGGCGTGTGGCAGTGGCGTGGTGGCAGTGGCGTGGTGGCAGTGGCGTGGTGGCAGTGGCGTGGTGGCAGTGGCGTGGTGGCAGTGGCGTGGTGGCAGTGGCGTGGTGGCAGTGGCGTGGTGGCAGTAGCGTGGTGGCAGTGGCGTGGTGGCAGTGGCGTGGTGGCAGTACCGTGGTGGCAGTGACGTGGTGGCAGTGCGTGGTGGGCAGTGGCGTGGTGGCAGTGGCGTGGTGGCAGTGGCGTGGTGGCAGTGGCGTGGTGGCAGTGGCGTGGGGGCAGTGGCGTGGTGGCAGTGGCGTGGTGGCAGTAGCGTGGTGGCAGTGGCGTGGTGGCAGTGGCGTGGTGGCAGTGGCGTGGTGGCAGTGGCGTGGTGGCAGTGGCGTGGTGGCAGTGGCGTGGTGGCAGTGGCGTGGTGGCAGTGGCGTGGTGGCAGTGGCGTGGTGGCAGTGACGTGGTGGCAGTGGCGTGGTGGCAGTGGCGTGGTGGCAGTGGCGTGGTGGCAGTGGCGTGGTGGCAGTAGCTGTGGTGGCAGTGGCGTGGTGGCAGTGGCGTGGTGGCAGTGGCGTGGGGGCAGTAACGTGGGGGCAGTGGCGTGGTGGCAGTGGCGTGGTGGCAGTGGCGTGGTGGCAGTGGCGTGGTGGCAGTGGCGTGGTGGCAGTGGCGTGGTGGCAGTGGCGTGTGGCAGTGGCGTGGTGGCAGTGGCGTGGGGGCAGTAACGTGGGGGCAGTGGCGTGGGGGCAGTGGCGTGGTGGCAGTGGCGTGGTGGCAGTGGCGTGGTGGCAGTGGCGTGGTGGCAGTGGCGTGGTGGCAGTGGCGTGGTGGCAGTGGCGTGGTGGCAGTGACGTGGTGGCGGTGGCGTGGTGGCAGTGGCGTGGTGGCAGTGGCGTGGTGGCAGTGGCGTGGTGGCAGTGGCGTGGTGCAGTGGCGTGGTGGCAGTGGCGTGGTGGCAGTGGCGTGGTGGCAGTGGCGTGGTGGCAGTGGCGTGGTGGCAGTGGCGTGGTGGCAGTGGCGTGGTGGCAGTGGCGTGGTGGCAGTGGCGTGGTGGCAGTGGCGTGGTGGCAGTGGCGTGGTGGCAGTAGCTTGGTGGCAGTGGCGTGGTGGCAGTGGCGTGGTGGCAGTGGCGTGGTGGCAGTGGCGTGGTGGCAGTGGCGTGGTGGCAGTGGCGTGGTGGCAGTGGCGTGGTGGGTGTGAGGCGCTGTGTTCATGTTCTGTTTCTCTTTGCTTCTGGTGGCGACGAAATTATTACTGTTAACGCTCTTTTTCTACTAACTCGCCTTACTTACTCTCGCCTGGGTTGTCTTTGGGCTGTACCACGGTATGTCAAGGAAGAGGAGGGGGAGGAGGAAGAGGAGGAGGAAGAGGAAGAGAAAGAAGTAAAAGAAGAAGAAGAAGAAGAAGAGGAAGAGGAATATAAAAAAGCTATGATAAGGGAAGTAGAAGATTGAGATACATTATGAAAATGGTAAAAGAGGAGCAAGAGGAGGAGGAGAAGGAGAAAGCGGAGATTAGGGAGAAAAACGGCTTAACGGTAAGAAAGTTCAGGTGAAAAGTCTCGAAGAAGAACAATAATGATAGTAATAATAACAATAATAATAATAATAATATCAATAATAATAAAAATAATAATGATAATAATAATAACAATAAGGAAGAAGAATAAAAGAAGGCAAAGAAAAGTATGAAGATTCAGAGGTTAAAGGAAGAGAAAGAGGAGGTAGTTAAGGTGGGAAAAAACATTGGATAATGCAGCAAAGGAGGAAAAAAGTTGGGAAAAATGCTAAAGAGGTCGGTTGGTTGAAGAGGAGGGAAAGGAAGGAAAACGCGAGGTAAACGAGCAAATGGGAAAAAATTGGAAATATTATGGAGGAAAAGAGGAGGAATAGGAGGAGGAGGAGGAAGAAGAGTAGAAGTTACCCGGTATCAAAACACAAAGGATGAATCAGTTCCCCCTGAGTGAAGCTGCAAATGTTTCCTTGTGTTCAGTGATGGAAGGAGATTAAGTCTCCCCTTCAAAATTACTTCCGCCCCATAGCCCGTTTTCTCCGAGTGATGTCTTAGCAAAATATTATTGCATGTATGTATAATTGGCAGTGTGTATGTATTTATGTAACAAATACAAATCATGATGGTAATAATAATGATGATGATAATAACAATAAAAATAATGATGATATTATAAATAGATGGAATATTGACGGGAACTTAACAAGAGAATTAAAATAACTGGCTATCATAATATTTAATCGGTTTTTAATGCAGTTATCATTTGAAGGTCAACAACAACAACAACAACAACAACAACAGCAACAACAGCCTGAACGTCATTTGTTCTGGCTCACAACGTTTTGTTATAACAAGTGAAAGCTCGGATTCCACTCTTCGCTTTCCCGTGAATCTTTCGTAATGTTGGGGATATAACATTTTACCTTTTATACACACTCTCTCTCTCTCCTCTCCTCTCTCTCTCCTCTCTCTCTCTCTCTCTCTCTCTCTCTCTCTCTCTCTCTCTCTTCTCTCTCTCTCTTCTCTCTCTCTCCTCTCTCTCTCTCTCTCATCTCTCTCTCTCTCTCTCTCTCTCTCTCTCTCTCTCTCTCTCTCTCTCTCTCTCTCTCTCTCTCTCTCCTCTCTCTCTCTCTCTCTCTCTCTCTCTCTCTCTCTCTCCTCTCTCTCTCTCTCTCTCTCTCTCTTCTCCTCTCTCTCTCCTCTCTCTCTCTCTCTCCTCTCTCTCTCTCTCTCTCTCTCTCTCTCTCTCTCTCTCT